>VZRV01002762.1:42017-124342 GCA_013398115.1 Falcunculus frontatus | reverse complement strand
GGACCCTGTGCCCTTGTGCAGTGACGGTCGGCCCCTGTGCCGTGCCACTGTGGCCCTGTGCCGTGGCACTGAGCCGTGACCCTGTGCCATGACCCTGTGCCGTGGCACTGTGACCCTGTGCTGTGGTACTGAGCAGTGACCCTGTGGCCCTGTGCCGTGACCGTGTGCCATGGCACTGAGCTGTGACACTGTGTTGTGGCACTGTGCCGTGACCCTGTGCTGTGACCCTGTGCCGTGGCACTGTGACTGTGTGCCATGGCACTGTGGCGTGGCACTGCCGTGACACTGCTGTGGCACTGGCACTGTGGCACTGTGGCCTGGCACTGAGCAGCACGCGTGTGCAGCGCTGTGATTTTTCACCAGGCAGCTGTTNGTGACCCTGTGCCGTGGCACTGTGACCGTGTGCCATGGCACTGTGGCGTGGCACTGCCGTGACACTGCTGTGGCACTGTGGCGTGACACTGTGGCACTGTGCCGTGGCACTGCTGTGGCACTGTGACCGTGTGCCATGGCACTGTGGCGTGGCACTGCCGTGACACTGCTGTGACACTGTGGCACTGGCACTGTGGCACTGTGGCCTGGCACTGAGCAGCACGCGTGTGCAGCGCTGTGATTTTTCACCAGGCAGCTGTTCCACTTTAGCCACCACTTAAGGAACAATTTCACAGCCATTACCAGCCCGCAGTAATGACATGGGCTGAGAGCTAAGCGCTAACTGGTTGTAAACTGCAGAGACTGGGAGATGCTAAACCAGACACTTTGATAAATGAGAGAGGACAGTGCCTGCATTTTAATTGGAGTTGCAGCCTCTTCCATCAGCAGAGTAAACACAGTGTTTAGTGGGTCATGGGATAGAATTGGGAATCACTATCTTTATGCACTTAGGTAATGTATTTCCTTGATTTCAGTTGTGATGTATTGATTCTGGGAGTTCCTTCTGCGTTTTTTTTTTTGCTTCTCCCTTCCCTTGATTTGTACCCTGTCAGCATTGACGAGTTTTCAGGGACTGTGGACTCCCAGGGGCTTTGTTTGCCGTGATTGATTTGGTGCAAGGGGTGAACCGCTCAGGAGCCTCAGTAACTGATGTGCTGCGCTGTGAGCAGTGATCCAGAGGTAAATAACAGCCAGCAAGGTGTTTAGCTGGAAAGGCTCCTTGTTGGAAAAGAAACAACAACCCCAAACCAGCCACGACTGCAATGTTCATGGCCTTTCTTTCCTCCTCTCTTCAAAACCGACTGGACCAAAGGGAAGTGATGGGCACGGAACACTCCAAGAGCTCCACTTGCTGCAGCCCAGCCTCGGTGTTTCGAGCAAATAAATGTACAATTTGTTGTACTTCGACTGTTAACTGAGAGCAAATACATGGAAAAGCTTTGCCATGCAGGTTTTTGGTGTATTGCAGTTGAGAAATCTTAGGCTGAGCTGTGGCTGAGCCAAGGCTGCGTCAGGAGCCCTGGGGAGCAGCTGAGGGGTGATTCCTGGGACAGGGACAGGGACAGGCCGTTCCATACAGCAGATCTGCAGCAAAGTCACTGAGCTCTGCCAGCAGGCACAGTGCTTTCACCTCAGGTGATTCCAGTTTTACCTGGTGACAAAAAACACACCTTCAGTTGTTATTAACCCTATTCCATCCAGGTCACTCTCCGGGAATTGCAAAGTGCTGCTGCCATTGTGAGTGGGGTGGATAAAATTCTGCAGTTGCCCAATAGTAGCAAACACAGCATTGAGATGTACTGGAGGAAAAAACATTTCCTGGGATCGAGGAATTGAAGGTTCTGTGCTAATTATAGAAGCATATTAATCTGATTCCTCAAAAGGAGTTCATGACCTCTAATTCTGTAGAAAACAGCAGATTTGTATTACTGTTTTCAGTAAAATCAGGGGATTGGAGCTTTTCATGGATGACTAAATGAGCTCTTATCTCTTCTAAGAAATCCTGATCCATAGACTGCATTTACCCCAAGGATCTGCATTTGTTTTGAAGCATTAGAAATCAGTACAGGGTGGCAGTTTGTCATTGGATAAAGTGAATGTCAAGGATAAACAAACTCAGCTTATCCTGCTGGTTTTGTGTCCATTTTCCTGCCTTGCCTCCTCACCCTGGCATTTAATGGAATCCACACAGAAAATCCAAGGATGGTATCAGTTATGTGTCTGTGCTTGTACACTTATTTTACTACGGTTTTTAAAGCTTTTTAACATACAAGTGAGAACTTCCTTCAGTTTTCAGTGTGTTTCTGTTTGCTGAGCAGTCCTGAGACCCTGCTCAGCTCTTCAGTTCCAGTACAAACATTGCAGCTGTGCCAGCTGAGCAAGGTAGACCCTGCGATGGTCTAAGGCTGCTTTTTTCTCAATTCCATGCCAGTTTTGTTAATAAAATATATAAAAGCATCGCTGCTGTAGAGTCAGCACGATCCCCTGTTAGAAAGCTGAGGGGCCAGGCTGGCAGCAGGAGCTCCAGGCTGTGGGAAATGAAAGCAGCCCCTCACTCACAGCTGGCAGCAGCCTCTGGCTGGGGGCTGGAGATCAGCTCAGCTCCATCCAGGCTCAGCTCAGTCACCCAAATCCCACAGTGACACCTTCAACCGCAGCAGCCGTGTCCCAGAGCTCCAGGGGTGGGGATGAGTTTCTTAATCACAGCCAGATTCGAGCACAAGACCTGAGCCACCCAAATCTCCCTGGGGAGAGGGGATAATTCTTCTGTCCCTGGCCTTTGCTGATGCCCAGCAGTTTTCCTTCCTTGAGGTGGAGCAGGAAGGCAGGACCGGGTGCCAGTCACCAGGAACAGCTAAAGACACGTGCTGAGAAATGTTTCCTCCAGATTGTGTGGCCTTTTGTACCTCCCTCTCTGAGACATCAGGAATGTAGTTTAATTTCCACTCTCCTTTGACCACTGATCTCTTGTCCTGAGGGATGTGTGCTCTAGCAGCAGTAACTGCACCTGCTTAAAATTCATTTTGTGAAATTAGCGAAGGAGAACTTGCACAAAAATTGCCAGCCTTCATGTATTTATTCTTCCAGGTGTGCCAAGGAAATTGCAGCCACTGCTATTGAGTTAGTGGTAGAAGAAATGGGATATAATCCTTTTTGTTCAGGACAGTTGAAGGAATCCTTTGGCTTTTTATTCTGAAAACATCTGTGTGGATCTTGTCCTTCAAAGATTTCCTGAGCAATTTCATGCGGGGGCAGAGCTGACAGTGCTGGTTTCACTGCTGTTTGCATCTCTGCGTGGCAGCAGCTGTTCAGACAAAAACCTCGTGTACCTTTTTGGGGTTTCTGCCCGGAACTGAGAACTTGCCATAGCATTGGATGGATTTTGTGTGTGAGATTTTAGGCAATTATAATTAAACTATCATTTCCTGACACCTCATAGATGAGGCTTGACCACAATGGATTTCGTGTAAACACATTCGGGAACCAGAAGTTAACACCAGGGACTCCTAATTCAGTAATTTGGCCAACATTATATTTTATATTTATACCTGTGGGGTCATTCAGTAGTGCCCTGAGGTACATATTTGGTTAGAGAGAGAGACAATTAGAGAATGCAACACCTGCTAAAAGGAATTGAAACAGATATTTGAAAGCGTCTCTCTCTGTATAAAGTTCCTCTTCTCCACTTCTGGTTAATAACTTCTAGTTTTTATTACGGTTATTTTTTTAACATGCAAACCCAGAAGTATTATGCTGGCACATGAGAACCAGAAAGTTCCTCTCAGTAGGAGCCAGTCCATTTTGCCATGTGGCTTTTCCTATTGTTTAACCTCACACATGGAAACAGAGCTCCAGGGAAATCAGTTGCTTTAGGAAAAATAAGAATTTTTTAAAAGAAATTTTTTTAAGTTGAGAGCTGACAGGACAGTTAAACCAAACAGTATTAAAAGAAAATGTTATGGACTCAGATGATGGAAATTGGAGCAAAGATAAGGAATGTCATTTTTGAGTAACCTAAAGGTGGGGGAAAAAAGAGTAGATTTTTCTTGTAATGAGGCCTAGCAATGGCTTCTCACTCCAGATACAAGCCCCAGCACCAACCTGACTTCTTTTTGAACAAAAATGGTACTTTCTGCTCCAATAACTTGTAGCCAGGAGAGAGCCTTAATGTGCCCCGTGGTGCCCCCAGTGAGGGTGATGGAAGAGCAGGAGTGAGGAGCCTGCTCCAGAACATACCCACCCAGCAATTTAGCTGTGCCTAAAGCTGTAATTACCATTAGTTCAATCAGATTTCCATCTCGATATCATTTCTTCAAAATATGGAAGTCTTAATTTAAGTCTCTCATCTCCTTTCCTTGTCCTGCTGTTGAACTCTCAGCGAGGGGTGGCATTTTCTGTGGGGCATAATGAGAACACGGTGAAGAAATAAGGAACAGATTGAGCTGACATTTCCTCTGTAATTGGTGAAATGTCTTCTTGTTCTCCCAGGGCGAAGGTGAAGAAAGGTGTGAACGTTTTCAGTGTGAGAGCCAGCAGCCCCTACTCGTGGGACATCAGGGAGAGCGGGGATTCCACCGGGAAATACGCTCCTGCTGTCGTCGTTTGCCAGAGGAAATCTGCTGCCTCTGACAACAGGTAGGTCGTGTCCAGCAGCCTTGCTTCTGATGGCTGTTGGTCCTTTTCAAACATTTTGCCATGATTTTAGTACGTTTTCCTGCAGCGCATGAGGAAATGCTTTTGGAAAAGCTGTGGCTTTGTTTGGCACTGCATTGCTCAGTCCATCACACAAATGCTACTCAGTCCTGGCGCTCAGAGGAAGTGAAAATGAGCAGGAAATACTGCTGTCACAAATTATTTAAAAGAACTTGTTTCATATCTTAGAATTTGATTGTGACTGGTTTAATTTTTTTCAAATTATTTGATGCCAGATATTATAGCAAGGGGGTCATTATAGGGCTGTTTGTAGTGGGGTTTTTTTGGTTTGGTTTATTCATTTTACTTGGGCTTTCCTTGGTGGGTTGGGCCTTTTTCCTTCATTTGTTTGGGTTTTTTCCCTTCTTTTTGTTTTGTTGTTTCATGACTTGATGATGTTGTTGCTGAGATTTATATGAATTTTTAATCTGCAGAAGGAAATAGATTTTCTATTTTCCATTCCCGTTCTGCAGCATTGACCTGTCTTAAAGTGCCTTCATCTATCAGGTGGATGTTCCTTTTTTAATCACAGCTCTGTGGTTTAATGAATACATTTTTATATAATTTGCTGCTTCTTGTTCATTGCTTCTGGAACTGGAAGTCAAGTGCACATTTATAAGGACCTGACTGCATTTGCTCTGTGCTTGGTGCTGCTGTTAGAAAACTTCCCATGTCACGTGTGGGATTCACTTGTGAAATTTTACAAAATCTGATAGGTTTTTGGGGATTTATTTTGTGGTTTATAATTTTTAAGTAAATACCCTCTGAACCTAATAATTAGGGAGTTTCATCTCCTTGCAATCTACACATATGGATAAAAAAGAGGAAGGGAAGAACTTCCCTTTGTAATCGTGGCAGGAATCACTTTCTCCATATAATAACTCATATTCTACACAATTGCTTTGCTGTAGTATCCTGAATTTTCCTGATCTAAAGCGTATATTGTCATACACCTGACTGAATGTCATTGGGCAAAGAAGAAATGTGTGTTTATGCCAAGGTGGGAGCTCCCTACTGCCGAGCACTGCCTGTCAGATTCCTTAAAATCCCCGTCCAAAGCTACTGAAAGAAAGTATGAATAATTTCATTGACTGAAATGGGCATTGGATCAAAATAAAAGATTATTTCTGCGATGAGTTTTCCATCACACTTTATCTTGTTGGGCCCATGGAGTGCATTTGCCTGATTTCTCTTCCTCAGCAGGAAAATACAAAGCAGCCTCATGGGGGAATTGAATCTTGGCAACTTAACTCTCCTTCACTATTCATCATTCAGTAGCAAGCCTTTAAAATGACCCCTGGTACACAAAAAATAAATTATTGTGTCATCGTTCATGCAGTGGTTGTGGATTCTGTGTGCTTGCACATGCTGAGTATAAACATTGCTTGATGTTTATTAAAAGAAATATGAGCTCATACACAGATTTTACTGGAAAAGAAATCCAGTGAGGACAAGGTGTGTGTGTGTACCTCTCCTGTAACTTCTGGTTTGATTTGTTCCATCGAGGTCCCAGCTGAGATTTTGTGGTTTTACTACTTTTGAGAAGTTCTTCCTCACTCTTTGTAAACAAGAGCAAAATATTTGCAGTGCAGTACCCAGTGTATTGTTTTCCTCATTAAATTGAGTCCCATCTGTTTGGCTGTGCATTTTAAGAAGCAAGATGAAGCATTATATGGGGAAAGAGAGTGTAGCGTGCTCTGCGGTTTTTGGGAAATAACTTTATCCTTATCTAGACATGTTTGATGTCACCAAATAGGCACACTGGGTAACAGTTAAATATTGATGTCCCTTACCAAATTTTTTGCCTCCGTAGTTCATTTAGAAATTATACAAACTCTGTTTGCATATTCTTGAATTTCTCCTAAAAACCAGAGGTCTGATCACATGGATGCAAAGGTGGCAGTGTTAATTAACTGCAGATTCAGTACCTTTGTGTTCCTGATAGTTTTACATGGATCAGAAAATAGTGTTAATAAAGCTAACTTAGTGTGACAAGTGTAATTTCACGGATTAAGGAGGCACTTGTGCAAGTGACAAACCGGAGCAGAATGCCAGAGCGTTTCCTTATCGGGGTTTGAAATATATCCGTCATTTTGTTTGGAGAGGTTCTGGCACCGGCAGCTTATCGTAACAGGATTAACATATAAATATTATCACAGCCAGCAGGGTGTTTTCAGATGAATATTAACAGCAAATATTATGATTCTGTCTGAGAATAACTAATTAAGCCCATCTGTCAAATATGATTTGAAGTTCTCGTGCCTTGCTTGTTACGGGCTTGCGACAGTGTTCCAGATTAATGGTGAAGCAATTAGAAAGTTCTCCCCAATTCTTCTGATTTCATTCTCAGGCAGTAATAATTCTGTAACACTCTAAATCCTGACCCAGGAGATTATTAGATGGGTTTATTGCTTGTAGCATCTGCACAGCCCTGCTGTTTCTCCCCGTGAAGCATCGATCTTCCACCCCTCTCCTGTCAAGTGGGTGACCAAACAAAGAGAAAATGGTGTGGTGGGAATGAAACAGTGATCAGAAATGTGAGCTGGGAAACCCTCAAACACTGACTGAGTTGGGGGCTGCATCCTAATCTGTGCCATCCTTTACTTCTGTCCTTCGGAAGGTGGCTGATTTTATTTCTCTTAATTCCTTGTGTGATGAGGCAAAAGGAACAGGAAGGGGAGATTAAGGAGTGCTGCATTTCCAGAATGCTTTCTTGGGTGAGTGCTGGTTCTCACTGTCCCGAAATGGGGCCTCTGTGCTGTGCTAGTGATGACTGGGAAGAGGAAGAGCCAAAAGTTAAAGATCTGGATTCCTGACTGTTCTTCCCCTGTGATTGCTGTTGGACTGGAAATGTGCCAGGTGGGATGGGCCTGGAAAATGGTTGGGGGGGCTGAAGATGAAGGTTTATGGGATATTCCTCATCTGCAGAACACAACTGATAGCACTTCCCTCTATCCATAGCTGCTGTGGAGGCATTAGGCAAGATGTTCTGATGTGCCACTAATGGGTGTCGTGATCCTCTTACAATATTTTATTCGTGTTTATATTTTTGGGTATAAATGTTTGTTATTCCCACTCCGTTACTGTTCTCTCTGCTTGTGGCAGGAGTGAAGCCATTGATTCAATCAAACACAAAATAATTATAGACAAAGCTTGGCCATCTCTGAGTAGAACCTTAATGACCATTTCCTGCTTTATCTCCAAATCTATTTCAATTCTATAATGGATAAGCTTTGCTCAGCAATTTCCCTTCCCTTTTCTGGAAATCTAACAAGGACAGCATTTGTTTTGATACTTTTCCTTTTCAGTTCTGTAGCACTGAAGCAGTTGCTGGTTTGTGCTGCCTGAAACCAGATGCTGCTATCAGAGAAACTGATTTTCAGTCTGAACTGCAAGTGACTAAATCAGTGTCTGTGAGAATGTGGACACAGTGAGAGACAGTAACAGGATTTTCTAGGCTATATCCTTCATTTATTCCTGCAGGTCTCATTTGTTCATGGTACTGTATTTCAGTGCTTAATTTTCTTAACACTTTTTATAATTGAAGAAATGACCTTGATATTAAATAATAACAGGGGACAGGAAGGTGTATGGCATCATTGCCTCTGATTTTCCTACACAATATTTTCTCTCTATTGCATCTTGTCCTTAGTGCCCTGCTTCTCTCATTTTCAAATGCAGTTATTTAACGTTTTCATGCTGTAAATGCAGTGAGCTATTGCCTCACTCTCTTACTTGTTGCATGTGCCAGTGCATTTGATGGACTCTCCAGAGTGCTGTAGTCCTAAAACACTTCTGAAGCCAGCAAGAGCAACAAATTTAACATAAATAACAGCCTAATGGCCACAATAATTACACTCTGTCTCTTGCTGGAGTTCATCAAAACGCTTCAGAAAAGTAGTTTAATGTTTTAGATCACCATTAATTTTTTTTCCTTGCTCTCATGTGCTCACATGACTTTGTCACCTAGAAACGTGTTATTGCTAGGAAAGAAAAAATTCTACTCAATTAGAGAAAAGAATGCATGATGTAGCAAAAAAATTCCCGTGTGTTTTGTCACGTGACATCCTGTGGGAATCACATGAACTTCACCTTGTTGTGATGAAATAAAAGCAGGAAAGAGACTGCAGAAATCAGACTTTCAGCTGGGGTCCATTCAGGAGGGAGGTTCACAGAGCTGGGCAGGCCCAGTGGGTGGAGGGCTGGCGAGGCTGGGTGTTTGGGGATTTTGGTGGCAACCTAATAACGTGATTTGTTTATGTGAATTCTGAGCAAAAAAAGATTTGTCCTGTTCATTTTTCAATCCTGGTTTTATTATTGAGGGAAACAGAAAGGGGACACTTAAGTGGTTGCAAAATTGCTTTCTGAGAATAATTATTCAGCCCTAAAAAACTGTCTGTTCAGTCAGCATTGTTGGTGCTGTTGGTAATTTGTTAAGATATCTGTTTTAAGGCAGATAAAATATGTTAATTTAATTCTGAAATAGCAGAGTTTAACTCCATTTGTACTTCTGACACATGTGGGTAATGATCAGCCGTAAACATATTTACCCTGGGTACTTTTAAAGTTTCATGCTGTGTACAGTTTGGGTTTTTCTGTTTCCTTCTTGTGTTATTTGAAAGCTCCGGGCTTCCAAGAGTTTGTATGTTGTGATGATGTGAAAGTACTGAACATCTCAGAAGTTGTGTTTACATTCCTCTGTTTGAAGGCAATTAGTCACAAACTTCTATTTCTCATTTTACAGCTTAAATGTGCCCTCAGAGAGAGAACCCCTTGACATGTTGAGGCAAAATAAATTTGTATGAACCAAGCTTCAGTGCATTATTTTACACACTGACCCACTTTTCCCATTTTTTTTAAAAAGAAAACTCTTTTATTCAGCAAGAAATGCAGAATCTTTCTTGAAATCATTCTAGTCAGTGCTGAAAAAATATTTATGGTTATCATCTTGAAGCAAATCAAAAGGAAGGAGATGAAATAATAACCAATTATTAGATAAAGGTATCATTAGCCAACTTTTCCACCTTTTTGTTTAAGGCTCATTCATTTAAGACCAAAAATTGCAGAAAGCACTTCAAAGGCATGGAGATGGCCTTTGGCATCTTAGAGGGGGCCTCCTCCTGTCTCTCTGACATTCATATCAAGGAGACAACACAGGCAATTTCAGATGTCACTGCAAAGATGATTCCCTTTAATCTCAGCTGAATTTTGGGTTCTCCTTGGAGAGCAAGGCTGTTCCTGTTCCTTTGGCTTTGAGCAAGATGCTGCTGAAAGTGGGAAAGGTGACAATTAGCACTGTCTTTTGGAGCAGTTAAAAAAACCCCAAATTCCCTCATTCAGGGATTATTCTTTTGAAATACGAATGTATCACTTCCGTGGTGCCCCAAAGTCTGCAGATTTCCTCGGACTGGAGTTGGTGGAGCAGAGCTGGGGTCACTGTAGGAGCTGTGCTGGCTCCTCACACCCCAGGGAGAGCTGGAGCTACCAACTGTCAGCTCTCATTGCACGTGTGGGAATAACGACATCATTCATGAGGAAATACGATAAACTGATAAAGATGTGCTCATTTCAGAGGGGTTTGCAGTAGGTCTCATTTATCTCAGTCATTGTTGTGCTTGGCTCTGCTTTTGTGCCACTCTGCTCCAGGTGGAGAACAAGCCCAGGGAGCAATGGCAGTGGTGGCTGCAGCCTGCTGTCCTCAGGGCCTGGCTGCTCTCAGGCCAGTGGCCATTCCCTGGCTGTCCACCATCTCCAGCACAGCTCTGGAGTCCTCCTCTGTACATCCAGAAACCCTGGGAGGAAATTCTGTGTTCTGTGCAATGCCACAGCTGAAGACAACCTGGAGAAATGTTCCTTAATGTGAGCTGGACCCGTTCCATGTTCCCATATGGCATCATCAGGGTAACCTCTGCCAGCTGTGGCCTCAGGGCACAGCTTTGAACAGAAGGAATTCTGGCTGCTGGAAGTGTGCTTGTAAGGAGGGATGGATTTCATTTCCTGGCCTAGTTCATCTGAGAGGACGTTATCCCCTTTGTATCTTTGGATTAAATCTTACTGGGTTTTCTTTTACATATGAACTTAATCATGGAAAGCAGGGATCCGTGGGTACTTCGTGTATGGGGTTCCCAAATGACACAAAAATGGAACATGAAACAGGGGCTCAATATTGCCTTGTTCCTGAGCTGAGCTAGGAATTCCAGGAGAGGTGTGCTGGCTTCAGCAGCAGTTACTGGGAGAGCTCAGAGGTGGAGCTGTGGATGCACCTGAGGAGTCCTGGGAGGAATTCTGATGATTCCTGTGCTCACATAACGAGGGACCATTTTCTAATGCTTGCATGGGAGTAGTCAGAGTTTCATTTCTGGCATTTCAAGATGTTCTCAGGACACAAAGCTGCCTATGATGTGCTGGTAATGAGGTTTGTTCTCTTTGAGTCCTCCACACAGTGCTGTGGATAAAATGAGGTTCTGTAGCACAGTGTTCAGCATGACTTTGCTAAAAGGAGTTGTCGAGGGAGTCTTCTGAAGGTACTGCAGCTCTTCAGTTAATTGATCTGCAAGCAATAAATAACGTTAGGGGCTTAATCCGCTTTCATTGAGAGTTCTTGGCATGAAGAACTGGGAACCAAATAATTTGAGGGAAACAATCTAAGGCAGAGTAGTTTGCTGACAAAAGGCAGTTCCAGAAAAGGCAGATAATTCATGGATGTGCTGAGAATTTTGTCCTCCTTCTTGGGTGATGTGCAGGTGTTCTGGGGGTATTTCTGTCACCTCCCTTGTACAGCAGAGGCCCTTCTTTCTGTCTGGTGTTGAAGTAGCTAAAGGATATTTCCAACAGTCTGGATAATCTCATTCATATTTAGTGTCTGTATTTTTTTACCCTGGTGTTACCCAGTGTAATAAACATAATTTTGAACTTGAGAAGGAATGATTTCCCTTAAGAACCTTCAGGATTCATCATCGTTATGCTTGCTCTGTGTTTGTGGTACTTAGCACTGTAGTTCTTAAACCTTTAGTAGCCCAGAGGCTCAAAATAACAATTCCAGTGGGACAAAACCAGTTTGCTTTCTATTACAAAAGAGACAGCAAGTGAGTAATCTCCTGTCTATTAAAAATCTAATATTAAATGCAAAAGTGTGTCTTGTGAAAATATCTCTAATGGTGCTGTTGATTTTTTTTCCCCTTGGAGGAAATCTTGTAAGAAGTAATACCTAATTACTGAGAGAATTGGAAAGTTGAGTGGATGACTTAAAATACAAGCTGAGGCTAAAAATATGCCTGTTTCCATTGAGATGTGGGAATTCCCATGTTTTGGATGAAAAAATCATTAAATCTGTCACATCTAAATCAACACACCACAGAGTGTGGGCCAGAAGGTTAATGGAATTATGTAACACAGTTTGGCATCCGTGTAAATCGTAAAACCAGTCCTAAATAAATTCCAACTGCAGGTGCAAGGCTGAAGTTCACTGGGCATTTGCATTATTTGATGGCTTCAGCTCTTACTGTATAGAGGCATCAATGGCCCAGTTCTCTGGAATTTCTGGTGTGTCTTAGATCTCTTTTTGAAGTTTCTGTTGGCTTCTGTGCCAATAAAGGATTTGGGTGTTGGGATAATAGGATGCCTTAACGTTGTGGGTGTCATTGATTCTGACACAGCCACGTCTGTATGTGAAAACTGGGAACAGGACAGAGATCTGAGCTGTAGGATTCCATGCAGAGCTGTCTGTGTGTTCCCTGGATATTCTGGGTTCCATGAAAGGAGTGTGTAATGTGATTCATTCCTCCCCCTGAGGGGAATCTGCAGCACCAAGCAGTGCCTCCACCTCTACCAACACACTCCAGCTTGGCAAATGTTTTCCAGCCCAAGGTGTAGTCTGGAGTATGAATCTGTAGTGTTATCTGGAGCTGATGTAAGGTGCAATACACTTTGCATTTGCATCTCTGTTAGAGTTTGGAGCTCTCAGTTTGAAATCCATCCTCACTGCGTAAATTATGAATCATGTGCTGGGTATGATGGTGTGACACCACATCTGAGCAGAGGGATGCACAGAAAAAATGTTACATAAGAACTTAGACAAAAGTACATTTTAGAGTGTGTGGGAGTGGGGATCCAGGCTGTATCATCTATGGATAGACAGAGCCAGGAAGGGAAGGGTGGCTCATTGGGGGATTCTCTGGAAAAGCACAGGAGCCCTTACAGCGTGTGCTCCCTTTTGTTCCCCGGGAACCTCAGAGTTCTTTGTGTCAGAAGTATAAATATGGGTTTGTATTGGGTATACCTGGAGATTTGAGTATCAGGCAGCTCTGCTGTTGTGCTGTGATGTGAGCCTGGCCTGGGCTGGGCAGGATGTGGATTCACAATCCATGGGAACGTGGTCCCCTGGCACGGGGCGTTTCCACCACCGGCTCCGTGCCCAGGGGATCCAAAGCAGAGCCCCTGGCTGTGGTGTCTCTGTGGCTGGAATTCACTGTCAGGGTGGGAGCTGAGGGATGGCCTGCACTTATGCAAATGTGCTAATGTTATTCTTAGTTCCAGGGATTACCTGAAGCTAATATTCAAATGTGCAATTAGCTGAATGGATGGCTACTGTCTCCAGCCATTCTTGAGATAAATTTTCCCTGGCATATTGCAGGAATGCCTGCCTGCCTTTTTCTCAGCTTCAGCGGAAATACTTGAAAATACATTCAATGTTGACAAGATACTATCTTTTCTAGAGGTCTTTGTTTACTGGAAGCTTTCTTAAATCCCAGTTTTGTGAGCTGCAGCATGGAGTCTGTGGAAGAGGATAGCTCTGCAATGCCTGCTGCTGAAACCACCTGTGAAATCAATCCCAAGGCACCTGTTTCTGGTACTTCTGTAACTCCTGTTTCAGCTCCACCTTGATGCAGCAGCACCTCCATAGGCTGGTTTGGAGCAGCAGTGGCAAGGTGTGCTCTTACCCCTTACTGAAGGCTGTTACACCAAGAACAACCTGTGTGGCACAGAGTGGTGCCACGTGGAGATAAATGGGCCACCTCAACTGTGCCACAGAGCCACACGCTCCTTCAGCACGTCCTTGGTCACAGGATGAGCTGAATCCTTGGAATCAGGACTGGTACAGGACCTTTCACTGTGAGCTCGTGAAGTGCTGAGTGGAACTTCATTTTCAGTTTATTAAACTCTTCCATTTAATCTCATACTAGAGAGAAAATAATTAGCTTGAATAATTTTCAATCCAATTAATCTATTCCTGAGTGAAAAATATTGTACCTGGAAACAGATCGATTATGAAGTGTTTCCTCTGAGATGCATTTTCCTGTTAATTGTTGAAGCAATTAATTTTCTTACAGACACATGCAGGTCTTTGTGTGAGGTAGTGAAGGCAAGGAAAACAAAAGGCCTGGAAGAGAACCAAAGATGACTAGAAATTAACAGAGAATTAATAAATATGATGTATGTACAGTGCAGTATCTGTGTTGTCCATACATTATGCATTTGTCAACATCCATAGCAGAGAAGCTTTCAGAAGTTGCAGAAATCAGGACATGTTGGAATTAATCTTTGATGCATATTCATTAGGAACAGCCTTACATGAACACATGGCACTTATTGCACAGGACATGGGCACAGAGGAGTTTGGCAGCCAAGCTCTGACAAGTCTGGGTGTGACGCGTGTTTCAAAATAACGTCTCCCTCCTGTCCTGAGATCCACGGTTCTGAAAAATTTGGGTAGATTTTTATAGAGAAAACAAAGTTCTGGTTTGCATTTTGGATGCAAAATCCAAAATTTATCCAAACTGTGTCCCTTGCCAGCCTTTGAGTCCTTGCTTGGAAGCATAAGAAACTTCATAATGTTCTTCTATTTCTGAATGTTGATTTCCAATTCTAAACATCTTTCAATATAAACAGACAACGCTGTTCTCCTAAATTCTACTGCACATGGCAAAATGGCTGCAATTTAACTCGGTTTTCCCAAAAGCCAGGTACACCTCTGACATGGAAATTTATATCTTTATTTTATAGCTTCATTTTTTTGCCAAGTTGTCAACCACTGAATGGAGGATGGTGCAACAAATAATTTGGAATTGTCTTAATTATTTTCGTAGCTTTTAAACCCACATGTTCCATTCCCACGCTCTCACCAATGTCTCTATTTTATGTTGGAGATGCATTTACACATTCAGTGCATACCTGCTGTCTAAACTGCAATTCTTTTTAAGTTCTGATCGAATGAGTCAGGTTTGATTTTTTGCACATTCTATACCAAGAATGCTGAGGAAGAGAGGGGGGCTGTGGGTCTATTCTACATTTGTTTTCTATATTTTAGTAAGATAAACCTTTAAGTCCTTAAGAGTCTCAAAGAGAATTACAATGTCTTGATGAAAAATTACTATTTGTTCAAAAATCAAGACTTTGTTCTCATAAGCGACATGAAAATAAATCTTGTTTGCAGTGGCTCTCAGCAGCAAATGATCAGGAATTTAGCTGTCTCCAGAGTTTTGGGATAAATGACAGTTTTAGAAATTCAGCCTTACGATCAAATCTGTGAGATGGTGGGAATCAGCAGTTGTTTTGTAAAAGCTGTATTTTTGCTCTTTACTTTAGGTTTCTGGTTTTGGCACTCTCATCACTCTTACATAATTCTCTAGGAAAATATCTCTTGTTCAGTGGTTTAAGGGATTAATCTTGTTTATGAAAAGAAATGCTGCTTCTGCTTCTTGCATAAACCACAAATAAAGATTTTACTCTTCAATTGTAATCATGACTTGTAAACACACCCAGAAGTCCTAATGAACTGCTAATGATAATCCAGGTGCTTCCATGAGAAACAAAAACTGCAGAGTTTAATTGTATGGAAATGCACAATTATCAGACAAGTGAAAACAACTTTTAAGGAGGAGAATTACTGCTAAGCACAGCCCTGTGTCTGTAGATGTGCTGGCCAGCTGGGGTGACGATGATGCTCTCATCCCCCTTTCACCTGAGAGACTGAATATTTGATTTTCCATAACAAAAAATGCAATAAATGGAACGTTTTTAATGTGGAAAAGGAAGAGTTGTGCCGGGACAGAGTAGAGAAAGCAAATATTTGGATGAAGTCTACGAGGAAAAGCAGGATGTATATTTATGAAGATCCTTACAATGCAAACACAGGAAGGAGTAAATTACAGTTGTACCCCCAACCTTGTTCTAACGTTGTTTTAATAAATGCCCTTGTTAGGTTATCTGTAAATGCTGCTGCCAGTGCTGGTGGTGAAGCTGAGATCATTTCCCTCTGGCTGTTAACGCTGATGCTCGCTCAGGGTGCCAGGTGTGTGCCAGTGGGGCTGATCAGGGTGTGCCTCTCCCTCTGCTCAGCTGCCCTTTTGGCTGGGATGGGACAGGGCTGTGAGTGTCCCCTCCCCTGGGACAGGGCTGTGAGTGTCCCCTCCCCTGGGACAGAGCTGTGACCATCCCATGGGACAGGGCTGTGGCTGTCCCCTCCCCTGGGACAGGGCTGTGACCATCCCATGGGACAGGGCTGTGGCTGTCCCCTCCCCTGGGACAGGGCTGTGACCATCCCATGGGACAGGGCTGTGACTGTCCCCTCCCTTGGGACAGGGCTGTGACTGTCCCCTCCCTTGGGACAGGGCTGTGACTGTCCCCTCCCCTGGGACAGGGCTGTGACCATCCCATGGGACAGGGCTGTGACTGTCCCCTCCCCTGGGACAGGGCTGTGACCATCCCATGGGACAGGGCTGTGAGTGTCCCCTCCCCTGGGACAGGGCTGTGACCATCCCATGGGACAGAGCTGTGACTGTCCCCTCCCCTGGGACAGGGCTGTGACCATCCCATGGGACAGGGCTGTCTGGGGGGCTCTGAGCTTTGTGGGGTTGGGTTTGGGTGATGTGTGCCAGGGGCTGCAAGGAGGTAGGGAATTAGGGAATAATTCTTGCCGTGGCACAGCGGGGACTTGGTGGTGCTGGGGTGGGTGGCACGGCCAGGGCCACCAGGGTCAGTGCCACCAGGGCCAGTGCCAGCAGTGCCAGTGCCACCAGGGCCACCACGGGCAGGGCCAGTGCCACCAGGCCCAGTGCNTGCAGGCAGGGTCAGTGCCACCAGGACCAGTGCCACCAGGGCCGGTGCCACCAGGGCCACTGCAGGCAGGGTCAGTGCCACCAGGACCAGTGCCACCAGGGCCGGTGCCACCAGGGCCACTGCAGGCAGGGTCAGTGCCACCAGGACCAGTGCCACCAGGGCCGGTGCCACCAGGGCCACTGCAGGCAGGGTCAGTGCCACCAGGACCAGTGCCACCAGGGCCGGTGCCACCAGGGCCACTGCAGGCAGGGTCAGTGCCACCGCGGGCAGGGTCAGTGCCACCAGGGCTGGTGCCACCACAGGAGGGCTCCTGGCCATCTGTGGGCTCTGCTCCTCCCCTGAAGCCACAAAGGCTGGCAGCACCAGCTCACTGCCTCTCTGAAATCAGGTGCCAGCTTCAGCGTGGCTCCAGGGAAGGGTAACCAGGGCTGTTTTAAACTGGCACCTCCCGAGGAACGAGCAGGATCAGCACTGTTGTTTAAACGTCTGGCTGTGGGGCAGCATTCCTAAATACCATTTTTCATGGCAAGCTCCAAGACCCTCAGGGGCTATGGTTTTTCAGAGCGTAAATCTGTATTTAGATCCATCAGAAAAGGAGCATTTTTGGTCTGTGCCTGTGCAGAAGTCTCCTGTTCTAAAATTAGAAAGTCAATTTGTCTGTTAAGCCAGGGGAAGAAGCAGCTCTACATGCCCTCTGAAATTAGCAATGAAACAAGCTGCATTGAATCATCTATAGCTTTACACCTTCAGGGCAGTGGCTGCAACCAAGACAGACAATATTACTCCAGGCTGTCACAGTTATTTTATAAGAAAAGGAGGAGGGGGGAGCAGAGAGTTGCTTTAGTCTGATCTCTAAATGAAATAACCAGCTGAACTTTTAAAATCATCCAGAAGATTAAAGGACACTTCAAACAGTCTGGTGTGTCAATTTATTCTGCTGAATATCTCTTCCTTAATTGTCACAACACTAAGACATTAAAGTTAACAGAGTCATGTGCTCTGTTAAAAGGTGCTGTTACTTTAGAGCAAGGTGTTGCTGGAGAAGAGAAATGCAGAGGGAGGTCTTTCATGTGGTATAAACCTAGAGAAAAAAGGGAAATAAGGCAACGATTTTAATGCATTTGATTTTCTAGGGATAGTTCTTGGAAAGGATTTAACATTACTGCAGGTGTGCAAGGGTCTGTATCTTTTGTTCCAGTGGAGTGTCATTGCAGAGGGGGCTCTGGGAGGTGTTAAGCAGATGGGAAGGCACTGACCATAAGCAGCTTGAATCCCCACAGTCTTCTACAGAACTTGAGCCTAGAGACGTGAGGATTTGGAAAACTCCAGAAGCTTTCAAGGAAAAAATGTGATGTAGTTGCAAAGAAGTGCACACAGCTTTTGCTGCTTTTCCTCCCCAAAGGCCTGGGTAGAAATATGACAGAAATTAGTGCAGCAGCATGTCAGGCCTTAAGAATGATTTCCATGACTAATAATTCAAATTAAGTTACATACATGTATGGGTTATTAGGTGATTGCAATTTCAATATATTGTAGATTAAATCCACCTGAAATTTGTACCATGTGAGCCACAGCTCAAAGAATGTGCATAAAGATGTCAAGTCAATTGCTCAAGCTTTTTTCTCCTAAAATATGAGGATTTTTTTCCCTGTAGCTGCATTAGGTCTTAATTTACATATTGTTTCTGCGTTCTGTGGATATTGCCTTCCTTTTTGTTTATACATCAACAATATTCATGCTTTCTATTTTTAACATTATAATATTCCTCCTATTTCAGAGAGGTGTCAACAGGCAAGTGGATATATTCAGGTGCTGTAGTGTGTTGTGCAGATCTCTCACTAATAATAGGTGTAGGATGGTTTATTTCAAAGGAAAGAACTCATACTTATTTCAGTCATAAATACAGCCAGCACATGTGCTAACTCCAGAATGCATTTGTCATTTTTAATGAAGGAAATAAAGCAAGTAACTATAGCTAGGTCAATTTTTCATTAATTTCATTGGGTTTTTTCTTCGGAGAAAAAAGGGGATTTTAGCCAGATTTTGTGAGAAAATGAGTCTCATGCTGCCTGTGCATGTGTGCCTTGGGTTTGACAGCAGCACAGCTGACTCGGAGATGGTTATTTCTTCAATGTGTCATGAAAATACACAGAGTAGAGGAAAAACATAATAGAGAGTCTCCAGGCAGCTGAATTCATATCAATAGGCAATTATGGAAAAATCTTAAATAAGAGCTTGTAGTTTCTTGGACACAAGAGCCAATCAAGCATGAGACAGAGTTCTGTAGGAAAGTGGCTTTTTCTTGCTCCATCCTCATGGAGCTGCTTCTTTCCCATGCTTGAGCAATTGCCAGAAGCTCTTGGCTCGGTGGTGCAGACCTGGCTTTGGTGTGTCATTATCAACACGTGGGACTGGGAAAAAGCTGACAGCCGTGTTCTGGAAGCCAGGTGTGGGAGTTCCCTTCCAGTGGAACGCAGAGAGGCATTTCCAGAGCTCTTTGCCCTGCTCTCAGAGGCAGTACAGGTGTGTTTGGGGCTGTGTTCCCCTGGAGGAGGACACGGTGCTGTGTGTGATGCTGCCAGCCCCAAGGGCTCACTGCGCCTGTGCTGAACCAGGAGCTGCACCCTGAGCTGAGTAACACCCAACTGCTCTGTGCAGCTGCCCTTTGTACCCTCTCTTCTCCTTTCCATGAGCCAGGCTGGTCTCTATCAATGGATTCACCTCCTTGTAGCACACCGGGAGCTGGCAAAACTCCCTGCAGTTCAGTGGTGCTGAGCAATGGCATGGCCCAGCCAGGGCCTCTTCTCCTACAGACAATGGGCCAAGCCTCTCCAGACACCCCTGGGTGGAGAGGTTCAGGCAGAGGAGTAGGGCAGGGTTAGGACAAGCAGTGCTAATTGCCAGCCTCTCTCTCTCTGAGCTGAGGAAGTTCCCTGCTTTCCCCTCCAACAGGAGATCTCTGCTCTCCATCCATCTCCCAGGAGGATGGGCAGTACAGCTGGCTCAGCCCTGGGGTGGGTAAATGCTGGTTGGGTCTGACAGCGGGGCTGGATTCTGCCTTGCAGCAGCAGAAGGAGCCCTGCAGAAGTGAATTCTGTGTGAACCCTGCAGTTGCACCTGAACTGAGATGAACCGAGCAGTGCTCACCTTGAGCAGCACACAAACACCAGCCGTGGCAGGGAGGCACGCCCTGCTACCTCTGCCTGGCTCCCAAATATAAACTATCAGCTCTCTCAAGAGGGAAGTGTCTAAGCAGGGAAAATGGAAGTCAAAATCTTCAAGGTTAAAAAGTTCTGTCTAACCTTTCACACTATTGCTCAGAAGAATTATTTTTTAAAGTTAGTAAACCACGTGCATTCACCTCATACGGCTGTTTCCCTCCCCAAACAAATTGCTTTTATTGTCAAAACTACAAATTTGGGCATTGTGATCAATACCATCATTTTATGAGCTGTCAGGAAAGGGACTTGAAGATGCAGCTTTGCTTGATTGTGTAGGAATAAAGATTGATCAGCCCTGTTGCTGCTTCTGTATAGATCCTGGGCTGATTCACGTACAGGGTACAAAGCACAGCACCATCCCCTCATCCCTCTTCAAAATCACATAGTCAATAGCTTTTCCTCTGTGCTTCTCTGCAAGCACTTGAAAGTACAACCCCAATTAATACCTTACGAAGGGCAGGGAGGAGGAGGAGGAACGTGTTTTGGTGTTGGGGGGTCTTTCCCTCATAGGAAAATGGCATTTTAATTCCAAACTTTTCCTGGTTCATTTCACAGAAGGTACTGAGCCAAGACTGTTCACTTTTGCTCTTCCACGTTTTCTGTTATTGTTTTTTAAACGGAGGCAGGGGAGAGACGAGTGCAAGATGAGAGCAGGGGGCTGCTGGCCTCAGCAGCTGCAGCATCTGGAGGGGCACTGGGGCACTGCAGTGTCACACACTGCTCCAAAGGGAAATGCAGTCTTCTGTATACTGGTGTCAGAGTTTGCTGAATATTAATTATTTCCAGTGGAAAGAAGGGGGTATTGGCTGAGGTATTTCCATTGTCTCTATTCATTTACCAAAGCAAGTGCTGCTGTATTTATAGCACAGGTGAGTTAACACTCGTGCGTGGTGCAGGCTGTGCAGTGTCCACGAGCTGCACCTCAGTTAGACCCTAAGAAAGTCAGGAATTACATCCCTCAGCTGCAGATTTGTAAGCAGCTATGAGGCTTTTCCTACTGCATGTCTGCCCTCAGCTGAATTAACAGCTGTGCCTGCTGAGAGAGGAGCACCTTCCTTCCCTTCCTGCTTCTGCCTTGGCTGGCAGGGAGCTGCTTTAGGCTTCCACGTGCCAGCAGACGCTGCCAGAATATTGTGTTGGGTTCCCAGAATGGCTCAGACACAATCCCAGGTGAGTGCTGGAGCAGGGGAGCAGCTGCAGGAGGAGGAGGAGGGGGCACAGGGCTCACTGTGAATCCCTGGGGCCATCAGCACATTGACCTCAGCCAAGGGATGGCACATTCGTGGTTTGGGGTTTCACATAAAGAGTGGGGGCAATAACAACGTCTGGATCCTGAGACTGAGGGATGATGTTAAGCATTACATGCTTAGTGTCCACAAAAGCTTTTGAAAATCTTGACTAGAAGGCTGATAAAAACAAACACAGAGGTACAGTGGGCATCATTCTGTGGCAAGTCTGATAGCCCTGCACTTCCGTAAGTGCTGGGTTCCACTCTGTCTTTCCCTCAGGTGTGTAACTGTGCTTTTGTACTCTTATCAGGAGGCCCTGTATTTAGATCTCCTGTTCAAGGTTCACTGCCCTATAATCTCCCTGAAATGGAGTGGAAAGCCCGTGAAAATTTCACTGCGTTTGCACTCAAGTGACATATGGCCACGGTGTTAATTAAAAAAAAAAAAAGTGATGGTCCTGTAGTCTCCATGGAGACTGAGCATGCTGAAAGAGGTGGGAGTATAAAATATTTTCAATTTTAGGTTGAAAGGCAGAGATCAAAAGTTGTTCTGGTTAAAATGCTGGTGGGTGTCAACATGCCCAGTTGAATGATAAGGCATTTTGCAGAAATGCTTTGCAAAATGTTTTGCAAATGAGATTTAAAGCAGGTTTCCTGTAGCATTTTTTAGTGGGTTTCTGAAATAGATCTGGATGTGTATTGTCTGTGCCTTTGTCAAATTCCTACCAGAGTGCATGAGCCGGGAAGTGTAATACCCATCCTGGCAACAAGGAATCCTTGTTTTACAAGCTAGCATTCAAATTCTTTTAGAGGATCATAAAAACTAAATGAGAGAAGGCCCAGCAGATACAGAGACATTCCATGTGATTAAGATGTCTGGCTGTCAAAGAAGCCAGTAAAAAAAAAGCTTTCCCAAGCATGCTTTGGGGAGGAAAGAGTAAGAAAACTACATGAAAAGTATTCAGTAAAATGATCTAACAAGCTCGTGCTTGTTGGAAGCTGGTGCATTTGACTCAGTTCTTCAGTCATTTGGAGAACAGGGACAGCACTGCTGAGAAAGTGTTACTGGGGGGAAAAATCCCCTTACTGGTTAAATGTAGAGTGGACAGCAGGAAAGGATGCATTTTGGGAGCTTTTGTTCCCAGGTGACTGTAAGAAATAGCACTGCTGACATCCAAACCCCAGGCTTTGTGAGTTCTGTGATTGAAAAATCTCTAATTTGGTGGTTTGCATCTTAAGTAGTTGTGTTCAGGGTGGGACTGACAGGTAAATGGACAGTTTGCCTCTGTAAGATGATTTCCGTGGGGAAGACAATTTTAAAAAAGCAGAACTGGCAATTCTGGCTATTTGCACAAAGAGTGCAAATCTGGCTATTCTTGGTGTTTTTGCTGAGGAAAGTTTATTGAGTCCTCCGTGGCTGATAGTGGATGATACTTGATTATTTTAATTTTTTACGTGTATGGATCTGTCGCTAAAAGCCAAGGATGTCTATAGATTAGCAGACTAAGAGGGGGGGGGAAAACAGCAGCAGAATTGAGAGAGGAAGGTGGATGAGAGGTTTGTGCAGCCAATTCCTTCTGTTGTTGGTGTCCCTTGCTGCCTTTGGAGTCCTCATTTACTGAACAAATACAAGGGCAGTTGGATATAAAGGCTGAAGGTCCCTTGGCTTGTGCTTTCTGGGGCTGAATGTGAATTTGCTTGGACATGGATTATGAGCTTGAATCTTATTATTTTGGAATGGAGTTTTGCCAGTGATATAACCGTAACAAGATTTCTTTATAAAGTACTTTTTGAGTATTATTAAAAGAATTTTCTTAAAAAAAAAAGGCACTGCCCTCTTTCTCCCTTTAGATCACAGCTGAACAAATAAATCATTTGGGGAAGACACAAAGGAAAAAACCACACATGAAATGCAAAAATATATTCAGTTCTGTACTGTCTGCTTTGAAATTGGTTTCCTCTGTCAATAAACAACTGAACAGATGGAGAAGGTCTGAAACAAAGGAAAAACCTTGCCTAACAAAAATGGTTGGTGCTTGTTACCTGGAGAGAGTGTTTAAGTGAAGGCAATCTTAATTTAGGCAAATAGATGAGAGGTTGGCTTGCAACATAAGGAAATAAGAACTTTAACAAGTTATGGCTGCTGAGTTTTGTTTTAGGAAATGTGTTAATCTTGAAATGAGAGGGCATTTTATGCCTTACGTGCTGGCACCAGCAGGAATACAAATGGTTCTGGTAGCTGTGAGTGTGGCAGGGCAGCGTTGTTCTCTGGGTGGGAAACTCAGCTAATGCCCTGCTTTGCCCTGCTTGGTGCTTTTGTTCCCTGGAGTCAAACCCACAAATGATTCCCTGAGTTTCTTCATTTGCAGGAATAATTTAGTAGCAAGAATTTTTGTCTGTTGTGGATCCTATTCTGGTGTTTTTTTGACCCTGTAATAGACTGACGTGAAGTTATGGCTTAAATTTAGGCATCACATTTTGCAAGCAGCACTTTGGACAGTAATTCTTTATTTCTCAGAGGCTGAAAAATTACACCTATTTTTTAACAGCTTTTGTTTTGTTGGCATATTTGTATTGAATCTGTTTATGCTTCCCTAACTCCCTTTAAGAGAAATTAGACATGTAATTAATTTAATAATAGCACCTGGGTCAAAGGAATTATTTCATGCCACCTCTCAGTTAATAGGAATTAAGATATTTCATTCTGAAGACTATTGTGTATGCAGAAATTTTCCATTTCAAAAAGAATAATTAGCAGTATTGTTCAATTAAGTGGGTTTATCTTTGGTCAGCTTTACATTCCAGAATGACTGAGGAAATTGAATAGTTTAAATGTTTGCTCTGCTGTTCACTTCTGGCATGGATCAATGTGAGTGCAGTCACTTTGATTTTTGTGCTTAGCCTAACTTGGAAATGGAAACTGCTTCTGGCGTGCACCTGGAAAAATGTGTGTGCCCAACTCCTGGGGTGGCTTTCATCATACAGCCAATTCTTACTAACTTAATTTAAATGTTAACTGTTGGTGCATGTGGGGCACATTCAGATGGAATGTGCTCTTACGGCTGAAAACCTCTGCTAGTTCAATTCTTTTTTTAAAGTTCTGATTTCAGAATAGGAAAATGTTGTCCCTCTCCCCCCAAAACCAAACTAAACCCCTTTTGTCTGTGTAGTTCAGACACAAAGCTCTTAAAAAATACTTCGATCTGTTCACTTGTAACAT
Organism: Falcunculus frontatus; assembly: GCA_013398115.1. Taxonomy (NCBI): domain Eukaryota; kingdom Metazoa; phylum Chordata; class Aves; order Passeriformes; genus Falcunculus; species Falcunculus frontatus. Next base: position 99,990 of record VZRV01002762.1, on the reverse strand, counting down.
TTATTCGTTTGCCATGGCTCTGAGTGGCTGTTTAATTTTATTTAAAGGACAGTGTGAATAGCCTCTGGTGCTTAATTTAGAATTTATACAATTTCCCACTTCCCTTCGATAAATCCTAGTGAAGGAAACATCTTTCATATGTAAAGAAAGCTGTGATTTCCACCCCATTTAAAGTCATGTTTTATTTAGACCATTCTATTTCCTCTTCTCTTGGGGCACTATCTGAATTCCTTGTCAGGTCATTAACTATATTAGATGCATTAGATGAAAACATTGGAACATTTTTTGGTCAGAAAAACAACATTTAATGAATTAATCCTGTGTGAATGTTCTTAGTGGGAGCTTTGTGCTCTTTTCCTGCCTGACCAAAATTGCAGGAGCTTTTGCAAGGTCTTAATGGAAATGCGCTGCTGAAGTGGGCACTTGAGTGGGCACGTCCCTCTGTGCTCTGGAAGCTCTTCTGGGGTTCTGATGGTAAATTCCTCCCATTTTCCTCCTCACTATGTGGTTTAGAGAGCTCAGCACCCAACGAGCCACAAGAAAATGCCCTTTTGTAAGGGGATGTGGAAAGCATCACGTGCCTGAGTGTGATGCTCCATCCCTTGGGCACTGAGTTCCCTCCCAGCCCAGCCCTCTCCTGGAGGCCACCAATAGCAGCTCCCTGCCCCAGGGCTGGCACAGCTCCATGTGATGCCATGATGTTTTTTTGCTTTTTATATATATCCCCTCTATATACTCTTTTGTATAACTTTTATGTATTCTTAAGGGCCTTTTAGCCCACATACTTCTAATTGTTCAGGTTTGATAACCAGCATAGGCACAGTGTTCCATTAACCAAGGAGACCAAACATCTCAGAAGCTCAGACACCAAGGCCTTCTCTGGAACACATTTTGTAAACTGAGATTGGCCTGTCCAGGGGGAGAAGGTTCCTCGGGGAGGGGGGTTCACTCAGCCTCCCACTGGGGAATCTTTGATAGATATGCTAATTGGGAAAGCCTAGAATTATATACCCAAACCATTGTGGGTGTGCATTTCGGGGGTACCCACGGGGGAGCATTTTGGACGTGCATTTGGATGTGCATTTGGATGTGCATTTGGATGTGCATTTGGATGTCCATTCCAGCCTGCTCCACCTGGACAGAGTGCACCAAGGATCCTTCAAATAAATACCAAGCTAAAATCCCTTTTTCCCTTCTAACCGTGTTTGGCTCTTGATTTTAAGACCAAGAAAAGGCATCACATGGAAGGGACTAAACTGCTGCTCTGCCCTGGAAAATGGCTAAAGTCATCCCAGGCAGCACAGGCAGGCAGTGCCCTCAGTCTGAGGGGCTGCTCACACATTTATCCAGTGCAGAGGAACTGGGGGCTCTTTGGGGACACAGGGGAAGAGGAGGAGCAGTGGAGTCGTCGCTGCGTTGGTTGCTTTGAACAAAGAAGAAGATTTTATAAGAGTTGAGATGCTGCTTTTTTATCCCCACTGTGCTCTGTGACTTGCTGCCTGAAAGCAGGAGTGGTTCTGTGTAAAACCTGAGTGTGAACACGGACCCTGTGCTCTGGCACACGCTTGGCACACAGGAATCCACACACCAGGGCTTGGGAGATGCTGTAGGTGACACCAGGGGAAAGCTGTCATCACACAAATTAAACAGCCACAATGAAAACGGGGGGGAGGAGTAGGCAGCAGTGCTCTGGACACGTGGAAGATGACAGCAGTGACCTCTTTTTTGGAAATGGGCACTCGTTCATTGCTCACAGCTGAAGGGAAATTTGAAACTTGCTTTGACTGGTTTGTTATATTCCTATTGATTTTACAGTTTTCCTTACAATTAACAGATAAGGTGCTTTTCTACCTCCACTCAGCATGTTATTTATCCTTCCTAGAAAAGGGTTATTACATGCTGTCTCTTTTTCAGGCAAAATCCAATAAATTTCCTGATCTCTGCTGTAAAACTGGGGTAAACGGATAGTGCAGAGGAGTCATCTGTCATGATTCCTCCTTAGTGTCTTGCAGGAAATGAGTAGCTGGGAAGAATATACCAAGGCTGAAAGATGGCATTTCCTTCTTTCAGCTCGACCTCGAGGAACCCAGCCTCAAAAAATGGAGTTTATAGGAAATTCTCCACTTATTTCTCTCTGCCCCTGTTGTTTTGTTTTGAAGAAATTGAAAGCCTCACAAGCTTTCTGAGGTTTCTGTTCTTTTTAAAAAATGTTTTATGGATCTTTGGCTGGAAAAGCCTATCCCTTCAGTGAGCACTGGCACCCTTTGTTTCGTTGCACCCCATTAGCTTGCACATACTTGGTCTGCTCTTGGTTGCTCTTGCTGCTACTCCAGAGGAGGGGGATCAGTCAGTGGAACCAAAATCCATCTTTTGGCACTAGATAAAACTGTGGTAGAGCTAAAAAAAGAGGAGTGATTTCTCTTCACAGAGCATCCCAGCCTGGTGTGGTTAGCCAAGGAGAGAGACCTCATTATGAGACAAGTCGTACGTGAGTTTTAGGAGTGTGGGTTTGCATAATGACTGTCCTGCAAGGTTCACATCTTGGCAACCTGCCTCTGTAAGGCTGCCCTAGAGCACGAGTTCTGTCCCTTCCCTAGCTCCTGCATCCCTCAAGGATTTCAGTTTAACCTGAAATCTTACTGGCATCAGTAGGATTTGGACGCTTGCTTGAATTCAGCAATGATATTTTCTTGAATTTCATTTATTGAAATGAATTCATTGGATGGGCAGCCTTGGAGCATGGGAATAATGTGGGCTCTTACAGGAAACGTGACCAAGATATTCTAGGGTGAGTAGAGGATTTTGGACGCATCAAATTTGACTTTTCAAATTAAAACTGAACTGAGATGTGATTTTCAAACATGCTTGGATGCAGTCGGGGTGGCGGTGAGGAGGGGAGTGGAAAGCTCAGTCCAGTGTCCCCAGTCAGGTACATTACTGGTTTCATCAGCAATCCTGACCAAGTGCAATTGAAATCTTTCTCCCTTTTTCCATGCTTTCTTCAGTTTCTCCTTCCCCTGCTGCTCAGCGCTGGTGACACAGAACAAAGAGAAGAAAGTTCTCACGGTTTCTTGCCTGGTTCCAGAGTGACCAGCAGGAGATAAAGCTGTCAAGTCTTAGGCCAGGCTATTGTGGCAGCCTTCCTCACTGAGGAGTTAATACCTCTGGGATCAGAGTGGGAAAGAGGATCAGTCAACTTCAAAGTTGAGAAGTGACAGCTCCCTCAGCTGTGCTCAGAGGTGGCAGCTTGGCAGGTTACCCACAGCTGGGCTTGGATTAGGGGACACGGGAGCTTTAAATGTGCCAGCATACAAGGGGGGAAAAAGAAACCTTGCCCACAATTATTTAAAATTCAGGCAGAAAGAGAGTTTGAATGGTGAAGGTCAGCAGCACTGGCTGAAGCCTTTGACAGCTGTGGTTCTCCATCTCTGGGGATTAACATATTTTCCATTCAAACTGATAGCTGGATAATGCTGTATTCAACACTTTGGAGGTATTTGCAGTATTTTAATAGTAAGCTCAATAGAGTAGGCATTTATTTCATAAAGAAAGTTTATGCCAGTCTGGTCTAAGAGCAGAGTGAGCTGATTAAAGTTTGGCAGACCCTATTGACATTTCTAATAAAGAAATCACTACCACAGCATTTTTCTCTACTTAAGGCAACAAGAATGGTGAAGAAATAAAACCTTTAGAGAGAAAGACGCTGTTGACAGCACCTTTTAACTTCCTCCATTTAATCACAAGTGCTCAGCTTTTGCCACCACTAGAACATATAAAACAGGAATACTGTAATATATTCATTACTCGTCATTCTCTGGAGTGCCTGGGAATTAGGAGTGTGCAGGGGCTGGCTCTCAGTGGGGTAAGAAGAGCGTGGAGAGGCTGTGGAGAGGCCATGCCATGGTCACAATGAAATAATCCTGTGGCACATTTATTCTAGAGCTGCTAATGAGCTCAGTGACTTGGCCGCCACTTTTATTGAGGCTGCAGATTTCCCAGGGAGAGCTTCATAATCTGGGTCCTTGGTGCTTTACTTCCCCTACAAACCCTCCTCAGTGTGCCTGTGCCCAGCCTAACCCACGCTGCCTCCACAAAATCAGCCCCTGCCCTCACAGCTGCTGGGGCTGGGAACAGCCAGAGGCCACCCAGGTGAAATGGAAAGGCAAGATGTGAGTGCCGGAGCTGATTTTCACAGTCCACAAATTAAAGGATACTTTATGTCCATGCCTTCAGGCAAATTAGGCACTGGGGATGGTTTAGTTAATCCTTACCATATTACACTGCAAACTGGATTATTAATTGCATAACAATATTAATGGGGTAATAATGGTAAGAGCTAAGTGAGAGTTTTAAAAGATAGTCCCACACCTATGTTTACCCCGTGTACTTTGGGATAACCATTGCTGTGTTTATTTGGCTAATGAGGCCATTTCAGTATGACCACTTAGATATTTAGGAGCTGCTTATTTCGGTTTTCTCTTAGATTATTTTAAACAGATTCCAGAGAATATCACAAAATCATACCTTTATCGTCCTTACAGCCTCATTTTAAACTCTCCAAGCTCACCAACAGCTTGTGTAACTCGAGGGTGTGTCCAGAGCTGTGTTTCCCTGCCCTGTGTCATCCCTGTGCCTCCCTGAGCATCTGTGTAAATCCTTGCTCAGGGGTTTGTAACCACACTGCAAACTCCAGGGTCAGGAGCCGTCTGCTGTTCTGGGTTTGCCACCACACCTGCTGCCCTCAGGTGCCTGTACCATGTTCTGCATGACCTCTGCTGAGAAAATGAATAATGGATGATGTGTATCTGCAGAACTGAGTTAACTCTGTCACTTGGGCATTCTTCTGGGAGCGTGTGTTGATGAGAAAAATGCTCTGAGCTTTGTTCATCAGATGCTTTGCACTGCTTCTCATCTTTCTGTAGTGAATGACAGTATTTGCTGTTAAATTTAGCTTTGGTTTTATCATCTGTCTCCATCATTTCATCATATTTATCCATCACTTGCCAGGCTATTATTCACCTTAAAATAAATAACATGGAAAAAAGGACAGAGGAGGGTTGTAAACGATAGCAATGTTTTCCATCCCATGTGTCCATCTTCTCTTTCCTCTGAAGGAACCAAGGAAATGTGGAAATCAGCTATGAATTCTCCAAAAGTCTGTCTCCCACATGATACTTATTACTTGCCAGGCAAGCCCTTGGCTGCCACTGCTGCTGTATATTTATGATCAAAGAGTACTTCAATCATTTCTAGATAACTTCATAAAACCCCTGTATTGTCCAAATACTCTGCACTGCACACAGATTTATGTGCCTCACGTGTGTGCAGCAGACAGACACAAGTAATTTGAAAATCTTACCATTCCAATAGGTACCTTTTGGCAAATACCTGTATCAGTAAAGCTCAAAGAACTGGCAGATCTTTTATTTAAATTATCTTTGCATCCCCAGGGACACCAGTTTTCTGTGCTAATGTCATCTTCCTTCAGAGGAACTTTTGCACATGTGCTGTGACAGTTTACACAGAAAAGGCATTGTTAATGTGCATGGTTCAGCACCCTCTAACACGTTCCTAGCTTGGAAATTGAGTGTGTACAGAGGATGCAAAAATCAAATCTAAAAATACATCCAAGTGTCAGACAAAATTAGTGCTTCATTAAGTGGGTACAGTGCAAATAAAAGAAGTCTTGGTAGAAGCAGAACTGCTTCTTCTGTTTAGCTTTTTAGCCAGCTGGGGCTAAATCTCCTTAGAAATGCCCATGGTGTTGAGTTAATGGTGTTGAGCATTGTCTATTCCTAGTTTGCCACAATACCCAATTCTCCTTTTCCAACAGTTGTTATGGCACATCTTCAAACTGAATTTAGGCTTTCTACATTGCCTTTATGTTTGATCAACCCTCTTCTTGCTGGGAGTTAAAACACACGGCAGATGCTGGAGCACACCTGTGATTTGCAAACTGTAACTCGTATGTGAAATGTAAAATAGCCCTTTGGTCACCCAGTGGGTGCTGTGTGAGCAAACACAGCCCGTGGAGCTGCTGTGGCTGCAAGGCTTCTGTGGAAATAGAGCCTTGGAAAAAAAAATATATATATATGTCTGGGCTGATTTATTCCTACCCTTTCATGTTTAGCACTCAGCCTTGCTTTAAAGAGGGATTTCAGAGGAACAGCTTTTTTCTATCAAATACTAGGAGCTCTGCAGCCTGGGAATCTCTGCCGTGGTCCCCACAGGTTCCTGAGCCCAGCAGCAGAAGTGCTGTGGCCGAATGTTCCATGTCAGTGATTTTGTGCTGTTTCAGCAGTGCAGATATCAGGAGATCTGAGCACTTACCTGAGCAAGAGCCGTGGCTGCTCTCAAAGTACGAAATCCAGCAGAGTGCTTTTTGAAATAGGCAAGTTGACTTTTGACACAGGAGCATCGATTTTCTCCCTCTCCTTTGAGTTCGTGTTTTTACATTTCTTTGACTTCTGACATTTTGCAGATTTTTGCAAATGAATGTGGTGATGGACAGGAATAAACTTAATTGTGAGAGTCAAAGAGGAGCCAGGGAGGAATGCAAAGGTCAGGAAGGGAAAAGGTGATGGGAGACTTGTGGCAGTGACATAAGGGACATCTCTGCCAGATAACACAGGGAAAAGTTCCAGTCCTGCAAAGGAACCACGAGGCATTTCCATCCCTTCCTCTACTGCTCCTTAACCTCCACAACCCTAAGCAAAGTCCTCTGGTGTCTTTCCCTAAACCCAGAGTTTGGATCAAACCTGGAATATGCTCAGCTGGAAAACAGCTGCCAGCCCAGCACTGCCAATGGCACAGACCTTCCATGGGGGAATTGTGTCCTGGCTCTTTGGGGCTACTGGGAGCTGTGGGTGGGCTGGGAGGCTCCTCTCCCACAGCTCTGTGTCTGTCTGTGCCCACTGAGCTCTGGGAGGGGAGCTGCAAGGAATCATCCTGCAGTGATGCTCCCAAAGAACTGACTCAGGACATTGGCTCTAAAATGAGGGAAAAGTCAGGTGGAGTCTGTTCAGTGGTGAAAGCAAATTCTACCCCAGTGCATGGAGAGTTCTCAGGTGAGGAGAAGGCTGAGGGCTGGAGAACCTTCCTGTTTAAGAACAGCTCTCACACCTTGTTTTATTGCCTTGCTGAATTCCAATAAGCGTTGCCACGGCGCTCTCTGAAATATTGCAACTCTCTGAGGCCAGGGCAAGTTTTCCACGGAAAATGATAATGTTCTCCTTCCTTTATTTTAATTAGCATTTCAGTGGAAGTGAGGAATTTGCTGATTGATGTAATTCTTTAAAAGAGGGCAAGGCAGCAAACTTCAGAGTAATTTATTTTTTGACATATATATTGCAGTGGTTTTGAAGACTTTTTGCAGCAGTTTGCAATCCTGCTCTGCAGAGCAAAATATTCACCTCAGACAGTGGAATTTCACGAAGTCATCACTGATTCATGCATTTCATGGTTATTTGCTATTTTTGCAGCCTCATCTGTGTATTTTTACTCCATGGCATCCTGCAGGCACGTTCATTTCTATCTGCTCTGCTGAAGTATTTATGCAGATTGTTTTAAGAGTATGTTTTTAACTGGTTCAAGAAAAACAAACTCTTTATTTTAAATAATTGCAGTTACCTATGAGGTTTTTTTCTGTATGTGAAAATATTTAATGAACAAAAAAAGATATAACTTGGCTTTTAGCTACCAGATAGGAATCTCATCTAGTTGAGACCATTTCTAGGAGCTATTAGTATTTTCCCTCTCAGCAGTGTTTGTTCCCAGCCTGCTGTCAGGGTCCTCTCAGCATGGCTGGCACAACTCTGAGGAATCACAGCAGCTCTCAGGAAGGGGGGTGATAATTTTGGTGGTCTGAGCTGCAAGCCCCAGCATCGTGTGGCTCAGGATGTCACCCTGAGATGGGGCAGGGAATTGCATTTTGGTTCTGCCAGTCCACAGCACAACCATGAACCAGTGCCTCCTGTCCCGTTCTGGGAGAGCATCAGCCACCATTTCTGCTTGAAATCTGGTTTGGCTTCAGCAGGCTCAGCCTAACCCCGGGGCAGTTGCACTCTCAGGCTTTACACACACAAAAAAAGCTTAACTGTGCTCACGGAAAGACTTCACTTGTATAAATGCCATAAAAATCACGTATTTTCTCAGCATCACATCGCTGTGCTGAGAAAAGAGTGGTTTCTCTGGTAGATTTGGCATTTCTTGGCTGTTGTTCCTGTGTGCAGAAAAACCAAAAACCAAGGAAAAAAACCTCCATAAACAAACCCCAAACCCCAGTGTACTTCATCGAGGGAAGTAATATAAATTAAAAATACCCCTGCAACTTCAAGGCTTGTGCCTGGCAGCCATTAACCTTATTTGTAGCTCTTGAGAAAGAAGGAATCTTGTGTTGCAGTTATCTGTGTTAATATTCCACCTGGTAGTAGGTATTAATGTGTAATCACATTTTGGACACAAAAATGAGAATGTAAATGGAGGTTTTCCTCCACACTTGAGCACTGTGGATGTTCCCTCTGGGTATTCTCAGGGCGTTTGGGAGCATCACATTCCCTCTTTGCAGGGACACGGGACAGAAAGTGGCTGCACAGCAGCCAAAGTGCCTCGTGTGGTGGTGTCATTTCAAGAGAGGCTTGAGGAAGATTGATCTCAGAGTTTCACCCACGAGGTGAAGTTCCTCTCATGAAGGAAGGACAACTCCACAAGAGGATTGCCTGTAACAGACCCTGCATTCCTTCTGTGAGCACGGCGTGCTCGTGCTGCTGAATTGCCACTCAGAACTGAGCCAGCCCCGCTCACAGCCTCACACATCACGTGTTTGTGAACTTAGTTTATTAAAGAGAGGGCAGAAAAAGGTGTGTGTGCCCCGTCCACTGCCAAACAAACCAACCAACCATCTGCAGGCTGGCATTGCTGCTGTGGCTCTCCCAGGAGCTGATCTGTCTCAGGGAGATCAGCAGGACTCACAGAAGATTCTAGTTTAGTCTATGTCAAATATCACACGTGTTTTTTCAGGATATGGCAAAAATCATCCTGGTGTGAATCCTGCTATGGGACGTCTTCCATGTCTAAAGTTACATTCCTCTTCCTTTTACATGAATTCTTCTCTACCTGTTTCAAACTACAAGACTGTTTTTAAGAATCTCACTTAACATTGAAGCTGTGTTTTTTCTTATAAATAAATGTCAATATTTACCATCAGGAACTTTAATTTCAGTCCCCCTGGAAAAGCTTGGAAAACACACCCCAGATGAGCTGTGCCTGCAGAGATGGGGTTTAGAGGGGATGCTGGTGGCCCTGTGTGCACCAGGACGGCCTCACAAGGACTTTGTCCTCTCTGGGGAGCTTCTGGCTGCTCTCAGTGCGTGATGGGGGTCACTGGCAGGATGCTCTGTGGGTTTTGGAGGGGTGGATTCCTTCACCCAGCAAAGCAGCACCTCTGTGACCCGTGCTGGGGTTCCGTGGGGCTGTGCAGGTGTGTGCAGGTGCCTCAGCTCCCAGCACCGGGGGCACATCCTGCTGCAAATCCCTGGGCAGGTTCCCAATGTGCTGCTTCCGTGCCGTGATCCATCTCCAGGTGATGCCTTAGGTTTTAACTTTTCTATTTTCAAATTCTGTACTGCTCAGAGTGTAACTCTGAAGTTCCTTGGAGCCTGTAATTCCTGCTCTCTCGTACTGGGCAGACAGAACAAAGCCTCTCCAGGCTTTGCCTTCAAGGACAGCCAGGCTGTTTTTAGGCCCAAAATGTGTAAACCAAAGATTCTGAGGGGGGCAAGCTGAGGGGAGTTACATCGCTAAAACTGGGGCTTTAATTGGAGAATTAACCCTGATATGCAAATGATCCAAACCTATAAAAGTGTGAAGAACTCGTGACCTGGGGTCCATCTTGGGGTCCAATTTTTGGAAGCAGCCTCTGGCTCCCCCAGGGTGTACCTTGAAGGCCCTTCAAATAAATACCTGTCTTTATTCCCTTCCTCTTGTCTAGTCTCTGTTTCTGGGTGGCTGGAGGAGGCATCACAGGGTGCTCAGGAGGGAAGGCAGAGCTCTCTTGTTGTTTAGCTGCTGGCACAAAATGACCAGCAATTGTCAGAAAGCATTTCTTTTCCTCTCTTGACGTTTCCTCCTAGCAACACGTAGGATATACATTTCCTATAAATTATAACGCTTTTTTTCTTTTTCCTTCTCCAATTTTTTGTGAGTCAACAGCAAAGTGTTGGGTACAGGGAGAGAATGCACAAACATGTAGCAGGTGTGGGGCTCCAAGGCCTGCAGCAGAATTCCTTCTGTGAGCCCACAAGCAATGTTTTCAAGGCATTCTGACCTAACTCTCAGCTGTAGCAGCAGCTCAGAAGGAGATTAAAAAGCCTCCAAGAGTTTTGCACTCGCTCCTGAGAAGCTAAGAGCACACGAAAATCATCCGAAACAAATAAAATTTCTTATACTTGAACGGGTTTAGAATTGGTGTCATTTACAAGAGAAAAATAGAAAAGCAAAGGGAAGAATGTTAATAAATTCCATAGCGTTCCTTAGCATTGAATTATATCAGAGTCAAAGATATGTGTCTGTGTTCATGTATGGATGTGTGTAACCATAATTTATTTAAACTTCAGTGTGCCATTGGTGCTTTCAGGAGCTGGATAATGAGATGATGGCACTTCACCTTAAGGTCATAATTTACAACAAATTCCAGATATCATTATTATTGACTTCCTGAGGTACCTGTAATATCTTAGGTAATTGAAAAATATTCCATAAGAATGTCACATATTGAAATTCAGACAGCTGAACAGGGTTCCTTGGGAAAGGACAGGATTGGTGCAGAGTTTATTTATACAAGGCAAGTCTCATTGTTTCACATGGGAGAACATCTCTGCAGAAGGTTTTGCTGAAGACAGGGAAGGTCAGTGTAGATTAGAGCTCTGGGATGAGCTCGCTTTGTGCTTTAGCTACACCAGGCCCCGCAGCAGAAATGACTTGGAGATGGTTTTTGTTTTGTCAGGATAAATATTTGAGGTGGGCAGGGGACAAGGAGATTCAGTAAATCCCAAATATATCCCCGTCTCCTTGCTCTCGGTGCCACTGAATCCGTGCTGTCCCTCAGCAGCTTTTCCATCCCCAGCACGCTCCGTCCCAGGGGCCAGGAGCCCACCTGAGCACCCTGCTCCTGGCAGGAACTCTTTCCTGGCCAGCTCTGGAGTGTCTCTCACTCCCTGGAGCAGGAATTTTGGCTCTGGGACCTGCACGAGACAGGATTGCTTCAGTCACTTCACTCCTCGGACATGAGAGCTGTCACAGCTCTGATCCATAATTTATCCTTCTTTTTAGATGAATTTCTTTTTTGTCTGCACCTCTGGATGTGTTGTTTCTTTTGACATCTCAGGCTAGGGCTGACACTTCACCATTCCAGCAGAATCCAGGGTATTTTTAGGCTTTTGAGCAATGGTTTACTACTTTATGTAAAAGGAATAAAGAACAGAAAACTCAGCAATCCTACTCTAGATTAGCTCTGAGGAAAGGCCAGCAGCTGGAAGGCTTGGGGCTGGAGCTGCCCCTGGTGAAGAGGCTGAAACAGGGGCTGAAAACACGGCCAGGGTTCATGCTCAAAATTAAAAAAACCAGAGATGCAAATTGAAAATACCGTAATAATTATGCTGACCTTAAAATATTTCATCCAAACATTTTAAAACAGTACCTTGTTCTAAATGTTTGGATCCCGTAATGCTGTTTTATTTCCTTTTTTCCCATACAGATAAGCGATAGCTGCCTGACACTTGTTTAACAATTTCATCTCTCACTGCACTAGACTCAAATTGAAGCAAGTTGCTCTTTAAAATTGGAAGTGTGAAAGGTTGTAAATTTGCCCTCTGCAGGTCAGGCAGCCACTCAGCTCAGGTCCTGTATCTTAACCTCCTTTTTCTGTGCTCCTGGTGCTGAATGCAGCAGCAGTTTGAACCCTGCTGGAGCTGGTGTCATCTTTGGCTAAAATCTGCGACCAAATACAAACACTTCCTGCTCCATGATGGGCTTTTCATCATCCCCATGCTTCTTTTTCCTTCTTTTAATAATCCACTTTGTCAACATATCAAAGCAATGTTTATTTACTTAGTGTGATTTATTTATGTTCATTTAATCAAGATTATCTTGTGTGTTTTCACTGACTTTTCTACTCCCTACGCTTGTACCTTGTGGAAGTTCCCAGGCAGGGCTCCTGATTCCTTCAGGTGAAGGAGGTCAGTTTCCCACCCACCTGTCCTGGGCAGGGTCTCACATCCTCTTGTGAAAGAGAATTTAATCCTCCGAGCAGCAGTGGCAGCTCAGGCTCACTCCTGCCGTGCTGCTGGCTCAGTGCTGAGCAGAGTGGGGACACATTTCCCACCCTTGTTTGGAGAAAAGGTATTTCTGCTCATTTTGTCAGCTCTTAGTTGTTCCAGCAGCAACTGCACCTTGAATGGGTGCAACTTACACTTATATCCAACTCAGAGAGTCCTTGGTGCCAGTGTATTTATAGGAGTGATTGCTTAAAGTCTCTGCTTTTTAAAAGAGTGCTTTGTCTGCTGTGTTAAGCACACCTGAATTGCAGCTTGCAGTGGAAATTAAGAGGCCTTGCATCCTGAGAGATGCAAGATGCAGCCAGAAGCAGGGAAGAATCAGAGGCTCTCTGGGCCACCTGAGTTGTTCGTATAAATGGAGTGAAACTTGCTTTTAATTTTGTTTTCAGTCCAGCTCTTACGTCAACTCTTCAGAGTAGGAATGAAGCACCTGAGGGGTTTTTGCATTCTACAGAAAATTTTGGAGCTAGAGACACTTCCCGTTCTATGGTCACGTGGCATGAAGGACATTTTTTGACATTTTTTTGGTGTGGAACTGGAAAGAAACATCCCAATGTCAGTACATGAACCAAGAGACCAGGAGCCATGAGAGAACAGCTCAACATCCAGCCTGTCACATATTAACTTCTCTTTTTTTTTTTGTTTTCCCCTGGCCTTTCAAGCTGTATCTGTTCTACTCTGAGTAGATGTTGTGTCAGAGATTGTCATGTTAACCCATCACTGAGGAACTTTGCTCATCCAGGGCTCCAGAATGAAGAGCCCAGCTCATCATTTCCCCCTTCCCAGTGATTCCCAGCACCCACAGTGAGCCCTGAGCACTGGGAGTGCTGACTGGATTTACCAGAGCCTGGGGGAGGTTTCTGATTATCCATTCTTCCTCTTGGAGAAAAACTTGCTGCATAATCTTAGAAAAGCTTTCTGATAGAAAGGACATCTGGAAAGGAGAGAAGAGTTGGTGGCAGGGGGAAGGACGATGTCAGGTGTAAATCACCTCAGTTTTATTCAGCTTTCTGCCAGAATATCTCTGCTCATCTCCAGTGGGCCCTTCCTGACTTCTGGCAAGTTGCAGAAATGGATTTGCCTGTCTGAAGTGCTGTGTGCTTTTTCCAAATTCATAGTTAATTAACACTGGAGTGTAAGGAGAGAGGAGAAAGGGAGGAGATACTTGAAATTGTGATGCTGTGTGGTTTGTGTCTGGAAATGAGTTGAGAGCTCTGGGTGAGAATTTGAGGAGCTGGGGTGGGGTCCCAGTGCAGGAGCTCATCCAGGCCCTGCTCTGCTGCAGGGCTCTCTAAAACCCCCCTGCCCAGTCCCTGCCCTGCTGTGTTCCCCTTTCTCATGGGTGGAATGCCTCTTGCTGGGCCTGCATCTCCATAAAGGGTTTGGGATTTCTGCAGGAAAGAGACAGAGAGACTTCAGTGTTAGGGCTGTTCTCACAACTATCAAAATGTGTCCTCAGAAAAATAACTCTGACTGCTGTGCCAAGGTCTGCAGACATCGGGGTACAATCCCAATTGACTGCTCTATGGCCAGCTTGGTTTTGTTCCCTCTTTCTCTCTCCCCCCTTCAGTGTTTGAAATAAGAATTGCCTCTGCAGAATTGAGGGCTGAGGCTGCAGCTGGCATCTATGCAGATCTCCTGTGCTCCACAGCAGGGTGTGTAATTGACAGTAATGGCTGGAAAATCCAGAGCTCAGGGGCTGGGTTGGTTTTTTTTTTTTTTTTCCTCACAAGCCATCCCTCTGGAAAAGGGTTTGATCAATGGCTGAGCATTTTAGTCTGGTATTAATAGCTGCAGAATGTTAAAGAGCCACTTTAGGAATAAATAATCTAATTCAGTTTATAATCCTAACTGTTGTTTAAAAAGAAATAAGAGTAATAACAAAAACAAATTACCCTTTATTTAAATATTAATCTTTTATGGTAATTGTGCCTGAATAAATATTTCAGTTGCAAAGAGTGGGTTGTATTGTCAGACACTGAAAGCTGTGCTGTGACTGAATCCAGTGTCCTGTGTTCGTGCCTCGTGGAGAAGAACTGCGATGCTCTGAAAGCTTTCTGCTGCTCTGTGACTGTCACTGTGCATTACCAGCAGCCTCCCTGAGTGATGGATGTTTGCTGAACGAGGGCAAGGACATCAAATTGGCACAGACTCCTCGCTGGGGCTGCTCCAGTCAGATCAAAATTTTATATATATATAGATANTTTTGGTCATAAAACCAGCAGCCTTCACAGCACTGGGGGCTTTGTGTTGTCTAGGAGTGCAAAGCACAGCTAAAAATTCACTCTGTTGTAGTTTTAGGGGGAGCTGGTGGAGCTGATGCTCTGAGTTCATGCTTCTAACCTAATCTAGTTGCAATAGGATGCACCACTGAGCTTTCTTCTTTAAACAGAACTTGGATCTCTGGTCATACAAAAACCTGCATTATCAGCTACTGCTTTTATTTTTCTTCATTTCTCTTTCTCTCTGAACCTTGTGGAATGCCAGTGCCCTGGTGCAGACCAGAGTTACCACCCAAACAGTCCCCAGATTTGATGGGCTTCAAAACAAACCGATGGAGGACTTCATATCTTTATTTTAAAGACTGTCAAGAAGGCAAATGTTGCAGTGGCCTGGTACAGATTTAAATGCAGAGCAGTGGAATAATCTAGCTAGAAAAGAACTCAGCTTCTGAAATCTAACTCTCCTGTTATGGACTGCCATGAGCTTTGCAGCTTGTGGAGATCAGGAGGGTGTGACACAGGTACCTGGCCATTCCTCAGGAGTTCCACTGATGGATGTGCAAAGCACTCTGATCCTCCCGTGTGGAAGGACGAGGTTCTGCTTTTGCAGGATCTCAATGATCAGGATTTGTTCCTTTGAAAATCTTAATTTAGCCCTGAACTCTTCCTTTTGGCCTTCACTGACAAATCTGAGAGCCCTGCATCATACTGAGGATGTCAGGAATGTGCAGTGATGAGGGAGGAAGTGGCTTGCACAGGGTCACTCACCAGGGCAGTGACAGAGCCAGACGTCTCCTGTGCTCCCAGCTCAGTGTTTCATGTCAACAGCAATTTTTCATGACTTTGTGGCTGCTCCTGTTGTATCCCTGCTTGAAAATGGACCCAGTGCTGTGGTATCACTGAGTTCAGTCGTGTTCTGATTCTGAATTTCACCTGGAACCTCAGCAGTGGTGTAGGATTAGTGGAAGTTTCTCTTTCTGTCACCTGTGATTGTATTTTATGAGATAGATGAGAAGAACAAAGGATCATCATGATTTCAACATGGGACTTTGTGAAAGAAGGAGCACACTTCCATTTACACTCATTAATTTAAACTCATTCTCGTACCTATGGGAGAAATCTCTGCTCTGGAGCCACCCCCTGCTTCAATCCTCCTCATTTCTCTTTCTTACACAAATGGCTTCCAAGTTGTTTTCTACTTCATCTTTTCTCCACACAATTCATCTGCCCACTTCTCACATTTATGTAAAAACTTTGGCACCAGTCCTTGGCTCTTTCATATTTTAGATTATTTTGCTCCTTAGCATTGGAAAAGTCTGCACCAGTTATTCAGATATGATTTTGTTGCTTCTTGTTTTACATCTCCACAAACTCTGCAGAACACAATGTTTCTTTTATGAACAAAGAGTAAGAGTTCTAAATTATTAAACATAGAAATAAGAGATAGAGACATATTTTGTAGTGCTTTGCTTTTGGAATTGTCAAAGAAAAGTTTGATTCATTCATGTTATTGCATGTTTTTACCATGAAAAAGGCATTGCTTCCTTTACCTTCCTTGAGTTTTGGAGTTAACTGCTCTTCACTGTGTGTCCTAGGATGCTGTGGTATAGAAAATAACCACATTGCATTTTAAATTCCCATTATTTGTGCTAACACTCATAGCAGCCCACCAGATACCAAATGGACTCTGTGCTGAGAAGCTTAACAGTGAGAGAAAGCCTCATTTGTCCATGATAACACAATGAACTTCTCTTTGCTGCCTGCCTCATGCAGTCAGGATGTCTGGGAGCAAAAGTCATGCTCTTAATTATGTGGGGGACCTGATTCCAGGTTCTGTGCCCCTGCAGGGGTCATTTCCATGCAGCACTGAGCAAGGGTCAGGAATAATTCTCTCCACGTATAATTTGGTGAATGTACTGAGTTGAACTGCAGATTTTGCTGATAAATGAGAGCCCAGCTCAGCAGAGTGCTGAGATTCATTCCTATTTAGCAGAGTACTTACACATTGCTTAACTGAGGAGATTGAGTCCCAGAAGACTGGCAGAGCTTGCTTCAGTGGTTGCTGAGCAGGGGTCAGCTGTGGAACTGGAACTCGAAGGAGAATCAGGAAACCATAAAAAGTGAGGAATATTCAGTCAGCAGCCGGGTTCCTGTGCGTTTGCTGCTGAGGGCTGAGTGCACTCGTGGGTTCTCAGGAGTGCTCTGCATCTGTTCTCACACAGCCGTCGCTCCCTCGCTCCCTTCTGCTTCCAGAAATTTAATAATTCTTAACCTCTACCCTTCTCTCTAATTTTGTTGAAATTGGTCTAATGTACTGGAGGGAATGACAAGAGACTCAGATGTACTGATTGCATAATCCTTTCTTTATTAAGGAGCTTGGAAAAAAGAAAAACAAAACCCCAACCAGCTTGTTATAGCCAGATATGCCACTGCAAAAATGATTTCTTTCCAAGCATTTTATCCTGTCTAATTCTAAACCTTCCTGGGTATTGTGCTTGCCATTTCTTTCTGAGACTCTTCCGCTGTCCTTTTGCTTTGGATTTGCTCTATATTTCCTGTTGTTTCTAATTATACTCTCCTGCCTACCTGCTCTAGCAATTTTCTCTCCTCGACGCTTAAATCCTTGAAATACTTATGGAAAGTTAGCACTTTCTGGTTCTTCTGCCTTTTAAGCCTCACCTACTGATTTTTTCAGAAAATCACCAACCTACCTTCTGCTCTTCTTGATGTTCCTTCAAGTATTGCACATTCAGGCCCTCTGGAAATCTGGCAGATTATTTCTTCTACCCTTTTTCTAAAAACCCAGTCCATTTCCTGCAGTGGTTGTGGCTGTTGTTTGTACCTTATCCTGCTGTGCAATGACAGCATAACTAAAGTCAAGCAGCTTGAGCAAAGCAAATGGAAAACCATGCCTAAAAGCCCATTTATGTTCACAGACTGTAGTGATAATTTTGGCAGTGCTTTTTTAATGCTTCACGTCGTTTTGGTTGCTTTTAATACCCATAACAGCTGCCCGTTGGATTTCTCCACACAAATTCCAAGAACCATGCTAGTTAGGTGGCTTGGAGTAAGTTCCCCATCCAAATTTTCCACTTTGCTTGCTTGGAGGAGATATTTTAAGCCACATTTTTGGTGATTTTGTGTCCCAACTAATACACCCTCGAGGATTTTCATTGCAGTGAAAGAAGAGCAGTGTCTATATTTGCAAAGGTTCCGTGTTAGCCTTGCAAAGAAAGAGAGTTTACATTCAATTAAGTCATTAAAGACTCATAATTGGGCTGTGAAACTCTGGGGCAGTAGCAGTAAGAGTATAAACCAAATAAGAGTGAGTAGTTCAAGGAATCCAGTGCTTAGGTGTGTGCTATGAAATGTTACTGGAGTAGAAATTGGTCTTCACTTACTGCTTCTCCCTGTTATGTACATGACTTATGAACCTGTTGGAAATATTAATGATTACTAACATTACTGAATTCATAATTATAACAATTAGGGTGTCTCTTCCCCTGCCTTCAGATCAATAAAATCAATATGTCTTTTCCAAGGGCTGGATGTGCATCTTTCCACTGTCAATTGCAAAGATTCCTGAGTTCAGTGCTGATATTCCCCCAGAGTAGGGCCAATGCTGTGCTGAAGCTCAGGCCCCAGAAGTGGTGGTTGTTTCTCACAGAATCTGCTTTGGGGGTCCAAGATGAGTACGTGCAAACCAAGCTCAAAGAGTGGCTTTAAGGCCCAAATCACATCAGGTGGGTGTTTGCCACTCAAGGAAGGCTGTGTGGTGTGCTCTGTCCCTCCCCAAGCTGCCAGCACGAGCTCCTCTCTCTGGTTGGGTGATATTTCCTATTCACAGCACCACATTTCCTGAGTATTTCATGAAGCATTTCGTGCCATGTCTGTTCTTCCCTCTCTCCTCCACTTTTCTAGTTATTAGTCTGATCGTGTTATTATTTTTGCTGAAAGAGTAATTTCCTTTTGGAAGTGGCAAACAACTGCAGCCACGTTGTGACAGAGCGTGTTGAGATAAGGCAATGAGAACCCACCATTTCTCAGCCTGCCTCCTTAGACCAGTGAATATTTAAAGTCCATTTCAGTTTATCTGCAGTAATGGTTTTGTTTACAGCCGTACTGGGATAGGGAAGAAGCTGCTTGGCTGGAGGTGATTTGAGGACACAGAAACTTGGAAGGAATAATTCTGATGAGGAGCTATTATCAGCCATTACGTGTTTCCAGAAGGTCTGCAGTTAGTTAATGTTTTGCTGTGAGCACTTGCAGGAGGAGGAGCTGCACTTGGCCGTGGTCCCTTGCCGTGTCTGTGGTGGGATGGGGTCTGGTCCCTCTGAGCAGAGGCTCCTCAAACACTTGAGCTCCAGCCAGGGTGGCTCCTCTGGCTGCTTCAGCCTTTAGAACAATCAGCTTCTGGAAAAGTCTGTCAGGGAATAGGCATTTAAAATCCCCCAGTGCCTTTGAAATGGAGCTACCAGGTTTATGCTGGTGTGGTGTGGTGGCTGTCCTGGCAGGAGGTGCCCTTGTGGACCCAGATGTGCCCAGCCCAGGATGCAGCTCAGCTCCCTGTGCTCTGCCTGGGCTGGTTTGGGTTTCCCTCTGCAGAGGAGGGTCCTGCCTGTCACGGGGGTCTCTGGGCTCACTGCAGCAGCTCCTGCCCCACTGGGGTGAGCGAGGTTGGGCTGCTGCTGCTCAGACAGCAAAGGCAGAGCTCCCAAAGGCTGGCACTGAGAGCTCTCAGGGCCCACAGCAGAGCACATTGCTGCCNTTTTAATTTTAATTTTAATTTATTATTATTATTATTATTATTATTATTGTTATTATTATTATTATTATTATTATTATTATTTTCTTCACTTCTGAGAGAGTATCCAAGGATTGCCAGAATTTATATATCCCCTTTATACCTGACCAGTCCTGAGCTCAGGTGCTCCACAGGCTCAAAGGGGGAAACTCAGGTGCACCAACAGCGGGTGCAGGGGAACCCCAAAATTATTGACTCCAACAGTTCATGGTAATAAGAACATGAGTCCTGTGAGCTCTTGAACTCACACGATTTCTAATGTCACAAATACATCAAAAACTGTGATTTGACTTGACAGGACCTAGGACTCAGCTGCAGACCTGTGCTATCATCCTGTCTGTGTGATTTCCTCGTGGCTATCAGATTATCCCAAGGTGTATGGAGAGGAAACATCTGCTCCAATAAAAATGTGCCACAGCTGGAGCAGGGCAGGGATCTTATCCTGGTGGTTACAGACAGAATGATTTACTGAGAAATAATTTACCTCGAGAAAGGTGTTGGACCAGATGGCTTTCAAAGGTCTCTCCTAACCAAGATTGCCCTGTAATTCTGTGATTTAAAATATATTTCAGCCTAAAGCTCTTTCAAAAAGCTGGGATCGGAGGGAGGCAAGGTGTATCTTCTCTCTTTAGTTTATTTTTCATATTATTGCTTAAAAATAAGAAACAAACTGGATTCTGGAATCTTCTGTTTTAATATTAAGAAAGCTGGGAGGTGTTTCCTTTTTTAATTCTAGACTTGGCAAACACTAAACAGTCGTGTAAAAACTTTTTAAAAAAATTTTAATTTTAATTGAAAAGAACTTTGCAGTTTTGCAAGATGTATGAGTTCAGCAGAAATACTTGCTGAATAGTTCACAGCAGAGGAAGTTCCTGCAGCTGAGGGTGCTAATCTCATATATTGGATGTGCCTTGGCAGGTATCTCCAAATAAGTCACTGATTCTGAAATATACTGAGAGCTTGAGTCCTGTGGAATGTAATGCTGCTTTTATACATAATTGCATTTGTTGAACCAGTGTGGACACTAATAAGCAAGGCATTAAAAAAAGTGTTACAGAGACGTGGCTGGAACTGAATGCTGAGATATCAGATCTTCTACTCTGGATTTAATACCACAATTAAATTTTTAAAAAAATGTGTAGGCGGTATAATTTCAAAATCATTCTAAATTCCAAAGTTAAATGCCCAAGATGGGCATCAACCTGAATTCATCGAGTTTAATCCAACATACATTTATGCACGAGTGTAAATTTGCTGGTCTTATGTAAGAGGGGTTTTTAGGTGGATAAATATTTGTAGGATGAGGGATGAATTTTGCTGCAGGGCTGTGTGCTGAGCACAGTGCTCCATCTCATGGTTTTGTGTGCTGGGATTACTCAACAGTAAATATTTGCAGCATGAAAATCCTGGGTCTCGTTCCCTCCGATCAGTGCCGGGCTTGTGCAGCTCCTGCCATTCAGAACAAGGTTTCTTTCATTTCCAGGAGACTGTGACAGCGTTACCAAGCTGCCAAATTGTAATGTGAATGAAATATCTGAAGCTCGTTTTAGGAAAGCTCAGGAGTGTTACCGACCCCAAGGCTCAGGTCTGGGGGTTGTGGTGTGAATTCCCCCAGCACTGCCAGTGCTGGGCAAACACCTCACCTCCACGTGCTGAGCTGGTACTGGATTGAAGCCTTTGTTTTCCTACCCATAAAATGACAATTGTGGTACATTTTTCCTATTTTTCCCCCTTGTTAAGACAACCATCACCACAATCCATGATTATCCTGCACGGTGTGGTCTGAGCCTTGGCTGGGTCCTGTGGAAACTTCCCCAATTAATAATGAACTCTGGTGGCTGTGTGCCTGCTTTCCTCCTCTGCACTTTCATCACACTTGTAAGGGACTTATCTTACATTTATTGTTATTTTTGTGCTGAGGACAGTAAAAGGAGCAGGTAAAGAAAGCCGGATTCACAAGGTATTGGCAGGGTTTTATTGGACTGTGGGCTGCCAGTAAAAGCATTTTTGTAGCCCTTCAGCTGTGCCACTGCTCAGGAGCTGGGGATGTTCTGCTGTGCCTCAGGACGGGGCTGCTCCAGAGGTGCCTGATGCTCCCTGACTGCTGGGGGGAGTCATTTATTGAATGGTTATTAACCTGGATGGAATAAAGTCAGCGTTGATTTACCCCTCCCTTGGCACAATGTGCCAAATGATCCCTGAGTTTACCATGTCAGGAGAGGCTCAGAATCCTGGTTCTGAACTGAAATGCTGACTCGGTGGGTAATTATGCTTTAAATTTATCTTATATTGAGAGGTTTGCTAATTTTTGCTTACTTTTGAATTGAGCTATTTGGGAAAAATGCTATCAACAGCTGGAAAATCGTATAGTAAATAATTTATTTGACAATAGCAGAAAAAAAAGTCAAATAAATAATTCAGCAAATATTTCTCAACCAGCACTACTGATGTCAAGCCCCAGAGAGATGGATCAATTTTTAAAAATAACTTTATTACATGATTAGCAGACTCATTTCTTGGTGATTTTTCTTGCTAGTTGATTCACTTCATACGGTGACTCCAAAAGAAAAATGACTTTTCAGCCTACCTATCCTGAATTTTTAATAGTAAGATGACAATGAATAAAATGAAATTTTAATGTAGTGCTGTATGTATCACCTTCTCTTGATCTATCAATGGTGAATAATGATCTTTGCTGTAGCACAGTGCTCCAGGTCCTACAGATATTGGATTTTAGAATGCCCTCTCTGACCTTGGGAGGGTCTGAGCCTCACTTTCTTGTCTAAAACAGTTCAGTTTTTATTATTTGTGTGGATCGGGTGATGTGCAGAGGATGATCTGTCAGTGGTCTGACAGCACACGGGGCAGCTATTGCACCATACTCCTGGGTTTGGTTTCATAAAATTCCAACTCTTTGGGTAATCTCAGACAGGTTATTTTTAACTGCCAGGGAGGGGTGGGAATCCTTCTGGCTGTGCCAGCCACATTCCCACCCACGGCCTGGATCTGGGAGCTCAGACCTGGGTGTGCTGAGCTCACTTTCTGGAGCTGAGCCACCCCTCGGCTGCTGTCGGGCTCTGTCACGCTCTTGTGCTTGCTTAAACTCACATTTAAAGTCAATTCTTGCAATATTTGATTTTGTTTTACCTCAAATACCAGTTGTAAGAATAAAATAGTCCCCAGAAAATTTGCAGTTGTTATCCAGTATAAAATAACAAAAAAAAGCTGGAAAAAAAAGCTGGAAAATACTCATGGATTGCACTCTAGCTGGGAAACCAGAAGGAAAAGTCAGTTGGATTCATTAAAATAAAAAATGTCTCTTTGCCTGTAAGAGCATTGTGAGGGCTTTTAGCTTGTGCTAAATGTGAGTGGTGGAAGGATGTGACCCAGAGAAGCATCCAAAGACTGCCCAAGCACAGTGGGATCCTTTCCTGAGCCCTGTGTCCCCAGGTTGGACCACACATCCCAGTGGCAGCAGAGCAGTTCTTGTGCTGTGTTCCAGAGCACACCTAAAGGAGACCTAAAGGCAGCGTGTTCTGATGGCTGCAGATACAGAACAAACAAAAAAAAACCACTCAAAAAGAGCTGAAATGTGCAGGTGACGTTTTCAGCATCGCACCTCTCACAGGGGCGTTTAAATCACCTCTTGCAGGGGGGTTTTTAAGTCACCTCTTGCAGGGGGATTTTTAAATCACCTCTCAAAAGGGGATTTTTAAATCACCTCTTGCAGAGGGGTTTTTCAAATCACCTGTTTCAGGGGGGTTTTTAAGTCACCTCTTGTAGGGAGATTTTTAAATCTCCTGTTTCAGGGGGGGTTTAAGTCACCTCTCGCAGGGGGGTTTTAAATCACCTGTTTCAGGGGGGTTTTTAAGTCACCTCTTGTAGGGGGATTTTCAAATCACCTCTTGCAGAGGGGTTTTTCAAATCACCTCTCACAAGGGGGTTTTAAAGTCACCTCTTGCAGGGGGTTTTTAAATCACCTGTTTCAGGGGGGTTTTTAAGTCACCTCTTGTAGGGGGGTTTTCAAACCACCTCTTGCAGGGGGTTTTTAAATCCCCACTGCCCCGGGGAGGTTTCAGCCAGGCCCTGGCTGGTTGGGAGGTGATGGGCAGCAAGGAGAAGCCCACCTGGCTGAGCCCCGAGGACAGGGATGCTCCTCGCAGGGTCCCAGGCCCTGCACTTGCACATCCCACGCACGGAATTGCGAGGGTGCTGTCAGACACGGAGAGCTGAAGGAGTTTGTTGCATGGCAAGGAGCTGTTTATTCAGCAGAGATGTGATCTCTGCCTCCCCGGCAAATGTGGAGAGGAATGCAAATGTCCCTCCTGCCACAACAGGAGGATTTGACTCGGGTGTAAAGGCTTCTTAAAACAAACAAAAACCCCTCCTAAATAAAAGTATTCTCTCTCCCGAGACCAGAGCTGTGGATATTGTTTAAGAATTCAGCAAAGACTAGACAGACAATCTTTTCTTGGCGAAGATAAACTAAAAGATTATCAGGATTCTCTCCTGACTGCTTTAAATATAGATGGATATATATATAAATATATTCCTTCTGGTACAGGAGATTTTTCACTCAGTAATTTCTTTTCTCTTAATATCTTCTAGTTTCCTCCTCCTTTTTTCCCCACCCAAAATCTGTTTAGGTGTGAAGACAGTTTGTTGCTGGGCTGCATGTTCCCAGGAGCACTGCAAAAAAATGGATAAAACCCACTTTATTTAAAGATTTTTGGCATTGCTGGGGATCTGCTGCTCTAGGGGAGTGTGAGTGTAATGCCCATGTGCTGTAGGGGAGCTCTGGGACTGGGCAGAGAAGGAAGGAGGTACCAAACAGCAAATATCCTGAAGGAAGGGCTGATTCTCCAGTGATCCTTTGATTTCTTTTCCACCTCCTCATTTTTGCTTAGGAAACAACGACTGTTTAGTGATAATATCAGGAGTAATGGCTTACAATTCCAGAAGAGAGGAGCAGAGAAGGTTTGTAAAATCCTTTTAGTGAAGTTGTTTACATTCTGGAGAGAATACCATAGGAAAAGCTGTCTTTGGTCATTTTAAACAGAATCTATATGAGAAATGAAATGTTTAAAAAAAATACAGATCGTTGCTACAGCATGGCAGTGCTTTGGGGTTTTATGCATTTATCCTCCATCTCCTGTGGGTTGATGCTGTTTCCTCCCACGCAGGGCAGGACTGTTTATTCTAGTGCCAGTGCTGGCAGGGCAGGGGCTGGGCAGGGCTCTGAACCCTCCTGGCTGGGCAGGGGCAGGGCAGGGCAGTGCCAGCAGGGCTCTGAGCCCTCCTGGATGGGCAGGGGCAGGGCAGGGCTCTGAACCCTCCTGGATGGGCAGTGCCAGGGCCTGAACCCTCCTGGATGGGCAGGGGCAGGGCTCTGAACCTGCCTGGATGGNTGCCAGGCTCTGAACCCTCCTGGATGGGCAGGGGCAGGGCTCTGAACCCTCCTGGATGGGCAGGGGCTGGGCAGGGCAGTGCCAGCAGGGCTCTGAACCCTCCTGGATGGGCAGGGGCAGGGCAGGGCAGTGCCAGCAGGGCTCTGAACCCTCCTGGATGGGCAGGGCAGTGCCAGCAGGGCTCTGAACCCTCCTGGATGGGCAGGGCAGGGCTCTGAACCCTCCTGGATGGGCAGGGGCAGTGCCAGCAGGGCTCTGAGCCCTCCTGCAGCACAGCTGGGAGCTGCCCGTGGCTCCCTTGGTGGCATGTCTGTGTGACAGCACAGCATGTGGCCTTACTTTTACCCAAAAAATCACCTTCTTTCTGAGATGCCACCTTATTCCACTTAGTGGTGCATAAATCATCTCATCCCCGCTTTTTATGGGAAAGTAATTTTCAGTTTAATTTTCTCTCCTGTGAAACCAGAGTAATGGTTTTCACAAACTCCTCCAGGCCTCCTGGGGCCAGCTGTGCTGCTGCCACCCTTCTCTCCAGCTGGAAAGTTTTCCCAGTTATCCCTGGAAACATTTCTTCCTTTTCTGAGCTCTGCTGTTCCACCTCTTGCCTTGGTCTGTGCAGCATTCCAGGCCACGGGCTCCTGTGGTACCCTGCAGAAGTGCTGGGCACGTTTGTGGAGGTAGAGGAGAATAAAATTACCTTTTCTCTCCCTCCTGAAGGCTCTTTCATTAACTTTCCTATGATACATCTTATTTTGCATATTCATGGCTTTAGGCTGCTCGTGTCCATTACAGCCTTCTGCAGACTGCGATGAAACTTTATACATTTTATTATGAGAACATTCCAGGGGTCATTTGGGGAGGTTCAGAACGAGTCTCGTGTTGTGGGCATTACACAGAGATCAAAGCTGATAGCTGTGGGGGTCAGGTGCCAGCTCCAGGAGCTGTTCCTGGGTTTACAAGGTCTCTCCCTGGAAGCTGTGGCTCGCAGGATGTGACATCCCTGGGGAGGAGTGGCTGGTTCTGTCCCTGAAGAAATGTGATGTCACTGCAGAGGTTTCAGCACTTGGCCAAGGGCCGTGGGCACAGCCCCTTTCAGAGTCACTCCCAGGCTGAAAGGGCAGGAGAGAGACTTTTTTATAAAGTATTTTGCCTTTGTCAGGGATGTGTCAGGAGCAGCAGGTGCAGGATGGCCCTGTGGGGTAGGAAATACTCCCCTGGAGATAGAACAGAGTTTCCCTTTGTTCTTAATTTGTAAGAGCTGCTTGATCTCTTGGTAGGAAATAAAAGGCAGATCAAGAAATACAGCAGAAAGTTGTTTGTGCCATCCTGGCTGGCAGAAGGAAAGACCTGACTACTCCATTCCAATGAAGTTTTGGGGTTTTTTTATTATCCTTGTCTTCAGTTTGGGCTGAGACCCTTTAAAGCTGTGTCTGCATGGCACAGAGCAGGGCCCTGCTCACCAGGAGAGTTCATTGGCACCACGGTGAACTCCATTGCAGTTTAACTCTCAGCTATAAACAGCAACACCCAGCTGAGGGATTTGACTTTAAACGAGCACCAAGAACCGTTTTACTCGGACCACTCTTCATTTCAGCCTGAATTGCTGTTGTGAGCCTTTGGGTTTGTCCATCCTAAACTTCCCAAGCATTTAGCCTCCTCTATTGCACCTGCCAGTGTTGTTGCACCCTGGACAGCAGTAATGGGTTTAGTGTTAGCAGAGACAAGCTGCCAACAAGCTGTTGCTTTGTGGTGGCCATAAAGTGGATGTCCACCTTGAGGAGGATTGGGCACTGTGTCATTTCAAGGAGCAGGGCCTGAATACCCAGCAGAAACATCCTTGCTGTAACAAGCAGCCTTGGCTTTAACAGAAGAGCCACAAATATTTTTATGTGACTGAACTCCACAGATGAACATTACTTGTCCACATTTCTCCATTTATGTTTTTTAACTGTGTTTTCTGAAAGGGAACTTTTTGCCTTACTTCTGTTTTGAAAAATCTCAGTTGCTGAACTCTGCTTAGGAAGGTGTAGATTGGGAAACAGATCCATGGGGCTTGCACGTGGTGGGACTGGCATAGTTAGTGATGAGTAAAATAACTGAATGAAATTCCTGACCTGGTGCTGCCAGCCTGGGTCTGATCACAGGCCGTGCAATACTTCCACATTTTAAATACATCTTTAGTAGCAGTAATGAGATTTTTGTGCTGCTTTGTAATCTTCTCTTCTGGAGGTGTTTAGCGTTTTTAAGAGGAACTAGTACAAATAATTTCTATCAAAATCACATTTGGTAGCTGGTAGCACGGTGTGGGGTTTTGCTACCAGAAATGCTTCATTAAAATACCTGCTTTGAAGGAGAACCTAAAAGAAATACTTCTGTGCCTTTGGGTTCCTGTAGCTGTGCCAGTGGGAGCTGTAGTTCATGAATGTGCTCCACTTCTCCCTCCCCATCCTTTCCGCTGCCTTTCACTCCCTCCTTTGTTTTACTCTGTCCTAATCACTTCTTTTCCCCTACTCTCCAACATAGCTGGAAAAGATTAAGGGTTTTGCCTTTTTTTGACAGTGTTTTGGTGGTTGCAGAGCCTGGCACTGTGCCCTCAGTGCCCCGTGTCCCTCGCTGCTGTTCCAGGACACATCCTGTGACAGCACCAGTCCTGCAGAGCTGGGCACAGGGAGCATCAGACACCAAGGCAATAATGCAGAGAGGCTCCCTGAACAGAATCCCAGCCCTGAGGTTCATTGTATGAAGATTCAATTAGCTCTTTAAACACAGGAACTGGGATGGAACACCCTGTGCAGAGCAGGCTCACTGCCAGGGATTTGTAGGCAATGCACTGCCCGTTCCTGCTCGCACAATTAAGGTAACTGAGATTCAATAGTCACAGCTGCATAAAGCAGCTTCTGATCCTACCTAGGTCAGCATGAAATAAGACTGCATTCAGGGCTGGTTTAGAAATCGTGTTCCTTTTTTTTCATGACATGAAGAAATGGGAAATCGAACACAATGTGTTCCATTTTGGAAACAGAGGGGCTCACTTTAAATTCCATCCAGCAGAGAAAGAACACAGTGCATCCACTAAAATACAAGCCTTAAAGATGATCAGATCAACCTCTTCAAGAAGTAGCATTGGTTAAAGCTCTGGATTTAGTCAGCACAGTGGAAATCTCTGAGTATCTTGGGAAGAGTCCCAAACTGGGGCTGTTGTCATAACTGGTCTTCATAAAACTGTATCCTTAGTTTTAGCTCTTTTTCCAGATCAGCTGGGAAACGTGCTGGGGTTTGGATGCATTTTGGGATTCTCTAATCAGCTGCTGAAATGTTCCCTCTTTTTCTACTCGCAGTCTCCAGCAGAAATGGTTTGTGACACTTCAGTGCTGTGCCAGTCTTCCTCTCCTTGAGGATTATCCCACAGACAGAAATTCTGCTCTTTCCCTTCCCCTCCACACAAATGCTGAAGGTGGTTCAGCATTCAGGGCTTCAGGAGTAGCTGTCATTCTTGGTGTCCCCTGGATTTGTGCACTCCCAAGAAATTCCACATTCCTCTACAGCTTTATGGGAAATTGAGTATTTCCTTCTCTCTCCCGATGCCACTGGCCTAAGGAGCTCACCTTTCCAAGACACACAATGCAATCCTCACTACCTTTCCATGCAGTAGCTGCTTTTATAACATACTTTGCAGGAATTGCATCAATTCTCTTTCCAGTCTTCCCTCTTTACGTTTCTGTTGTGTGGTATCCTCTGACACGAAGCAGGGAACCCAAGGAAGGACAGCTCATGAAGCCAGCGTGGCTTTGGGAAGGTGCCCCCAGTACCCCCAGTGCCACATCCAGTCAGGCTTTGCTCTTCTCTGGTGTTTCTCACTCACAGATCCTGGCAGGGCTGGCTGATATTAAACCAACCCAGTTTTGTAACTCTCACAACAAGCTCGATTATCTGTAATTTCTAGTTTAGCAAAGGACAAAAGGAGCTTCACACTGACATTCACAGCAAGGTAGCAGTATAGCCAAAAATTAATTCCAAGTTTTCCAGTCCTCTGCTCCCTGCTGCCCTTGTTCATGGACCCCATCCCGAGCTTTGACCTTTCTTCCATGCCTCTCTTTTTAAAAAACAGAAAATACTTTTGATGCAGTGCTTTCCCGTTTCAAGGAGTGATTCCTTTTAGATTTGTTCATGTGCTGCCTTAGCAGGGAGGAAATGCAGTGTGCTCATTAAAGGGAGAGTCTGGGGCTCAGTTTGGGCTGTGGTTTTAGCCTCTGTTTTGCCTTTGATCTGGTTGTGTTCCTGCACTGTGCACTCACAGTGATCCATGGCACAAAGTGTTACTGAGCCACTTGAATTGGTGGGAAATACCCTCAAATCTTAAGACAAGTGCAAATGATTAATTCGTTATTGAATCCGTCATCCCACCAAATCCTCTCTTTGAAGGGGCCTTAATCCAAGGTTTTATGAATATAAAAGCAATTATATTCCTGGCTTATCAGTCACGTGAATGAACATTCCTTTTCCTTTCTTTTGCTGCAGTGCGGATGGTCCTTCCTCTGAAATCATGCAGATTGATTTTGAAATTGAAGACCTCCCTGACCTGCCTGAGACCCAGCTCATCACCTGGCAGGTGGAATATCCTGGAGGCACCACATCTGACCTGGGAATCTCCAAGATCTACGTAAGCCAGAAGGACCTGGTAGGAGTTCTCCCTTTGGCTATGGTAAGGAATTGTTTGGCATTCTGCAGGGTTTTAGTTCTGCTTTACAGCTCCAGTGTCTGACAGGTGCAAAGGATCAGCTGAAAGGGGAGGGAGGGACAGAAGGAAACACCTTGAGAATCAGATCCTGACTTGTGAGGCCAAGTGCTGCTCTTTCACACTGATTTTTCAGGGGCAGGAGCTGAGTTCACAGCATTTCCATAGCTCAGAACTCGCTGTGGGTGCAGCAAGGGCTGTACCTGGCCCCTCAGTTCATTGTGGTATGTGCCTGACCTGAATCAAGAGTGCTCTTTCATTGCTCTAGACTTCTGAATGACATTTGGTCCAGATTTTGGATTCTGACTCCATAGCCATTTGAGAGCGAGAAAAGAAATGAGAGGAATGGCATGACTTCTGAGTCACTTTTAATTACCTAGGGAGCACAAAATGCAGTGTGTAGCCCACTGTCTGTTCCACAGAAATGCATTCAAACAGGTTGCCCCAATGGTCACGGTGAAAACTACAGAGCTTGAAAATTACCTGATCCTTCAGCCTTGTTCTTATCTAAAAAAACCTGTTAAGATACCCAAATTTCAAGTAAAAACAGAAATTTGTGCATTTGCTCCTCTCTCCCCTTCACATTTCTTCATTGTTGGGGATGAAGCATTCTTGTGTAAGGTCTGCCTGTGCCTCATTTCTGTTCTTAGGCAATCTGTTAGAAAATATTGACACATTATTATTTAGTGCTGAAAGAAAAACAAAAATCAATCTCCGAGCATTAAAAAAAAAACCCGTAACCTGGATGTTTGCCTGGTGATAGCAAGTTAATTATGCCATTATTGAAGACTGAGGGGTTTTCTGCCCCTCCAGACTCACAGAACTGGCTATTCTTGTTACTTACATTTACCAATTTCAGAACTACTCAGGTGCTGTGATTCTTTATTTTACCCAAACCATGTTTTTCCCTTGTGCTGGCTCACGCCTTCATTGCCACGGCGTGTCCAAGCTGAAATCGTGGCTGTCCCTCAGATGAGAGTTGTGTCACCCCTTTGCGTGGCTGTTCCATGGGCTGCTTCTCCTGCCCAGCAGTGGGAGGTCTCTGCTGGTTGCTGTAAGAGGAGAGGCTTTCACAGAATCACAGAGTGTTCTGGGCTGGGGGGACCCACAGGGGACATCGAGTCCAACCCTTCCATCAGCCAGGCCCTGGAGTGCAGCCACACAGGATCTGGGCTCTTGGGGGTTAAGGCTGTAGAACGAGCTGATTGACGTAATCTGAGATGTTGGGGTTTCTATTCTCTCCATACATAATTGAAAAGATAAAAGGTTGCTTCCCCAGTGGTTCCAGTGGTGGCAGAAAACCACAGTTCTCCTCGTGTGTGCCCACGATCCGTGATTGCTTTATTATCAAGTGATAGAGTGGCAAAATATAGCTCATAAGGACAAAAATAGGTTCTGCTGGCAGTTGCTACAAATCAGCTCAGTCTCTTAATTTCCATTAAAGATGAAGAAAAGCCCATTTTCCAGCAGCACAGGATCGTGTGCTCAAAGGTCACACGCAGTCTGTAAAGTCGTCAGGAGATGGCATTTTGCAAGGCAACAGGTGTGGGGATAATGGGCAAGAGAGAAGGCAAAGATGGATGGCAGCAGTCCCTGCATCACTGACAGACTGGGAATAGTTTTAACCTTCTTTGCATTACGTGGAGTGTCAGGGAAGGAACTCCAGGGTATTACAAACCTCCAGATCTTTGTCATGCTTCACTTTGTGCTGAGGAAATGATGATTCAGGCGCAGCCCTTTCAAGGTGTCTTACTTTGATTAGTTTGATACTTCAGTTTTTCCTGTGGTCTTTGCAAAGCCGGCTTGTCATTTGCAAGTTTAAAATAAAAATTAAAAAAATTTCTCCTCTTCCATTTAGAAAGAAGCACAATGAAAATAGTGTGTTGTCATTTCTCTGGTTTTGGAGACAGGGTAATTTGGGTTAGTTTTTTACTGGTCTTCTTAGCAGAAATGTAATTTCATGTATAGAAGGACCAAACAGAAATGCTCTTGAATATTTCAATATTTCTTGAATATTTCAATTACAGGTTAATCTTTCTGAAGAACAATTTTACTGCTTTCCCATTAGGCAGAGGATCCCCTTATCCTTCATCTCCTGGAGGTCAGTAACCTCCAGGGAAGGATGGTGGTGGAGCAGAATAACCTTTGACACCAGTGCAGGTGTTTCTGCAAGGTCGGCCCAGCTGAGACTGTGTGAAACACAGGGGAACATTTGTTTTATAAGGCCAGGTTCAAAAGCCAGCTGGAAAGAGTAAAGGTCTTTTATTTGTTGAATAGAAATCTCTTAGAATGCATAGCATTACAAACTCCATGTTAAAGATGATATTTGGTTAAAAGCTCTGTTTTGGTATGTCCTAGAAGTGATCAAAGCAAGGCTGACTCTAAACCCCTTCTCCCCTTGCCAAGGAACATGCTCCTGTCCTCAGACCCATTAGACCCATTTTGGCTTGTGAGAAGTCCTATTTCTGGCAGTCATATTAAATAAATTGTATCCAAAACCTGAACACCAATTTAACATTATTCCTTTTAGATAATTCATTGTTTCAACCTGCTCCTGATGTTCTTTTTAAAACTTTAACGAAAGTGTTGACAGGAAGTAAACTGTTCTACTTAGCATCAGCATAAAAAGCTGTATAAGTAGACCAGATAAATAAATAAAATCAATTGTGGCAGTAAAGAGGCTATTTATTATAAAGGAAACTTTTTTGGTATTAGAATTATTTCTAATAATTACAGGGATCAGCTGGCATGGCAGTGGCAGTCACTGACAGATCTTATAAATACCTGGGGTATTAATGCCCTTATAAATACAATTATGTGGAACATTTCACTGTTAAATAATGCTGTTCATGTTCTGGTAGAGAAGGGTGTGCAGCTCAGGCTTAGCTACCAGAACTCTCAGTGAGCTGCTGGAGTGGGATATTGGGGGCTGTTCCAGCCTCCCCTCCCCATGCACCGTCTGAGCTGAAAATCAGGGTGCTTTTGGATGAAATCAGTGCTTTTCTGAAAGGTAAATCTCCCCCCTTGTGAGGAACAAATCGATTTCAGGGGGGAGATGTGCTTTTGGCTGGGACTGGGCTGGGCTCTGCCTGGCAGCTGAGAGGGGCAGGATCACATCAGCCAGAACCCTCTGTCCTACTCCAATTCAATGAGGGAATATTGCTAAAGACTTCCACTGACAGCTTTATGAAAAAGAAAAAGATGTCTAGAGAGTAGATAAAAGCTTTTACCTTCCTAATTCATAGCTTTTAAATTGCAATTACAGTATTCGGCAAGTTTTCAAATATTTAATTAAAATGTTACCCAGTTCTGAAAAGGAGCCTTTTAAAATCAAAATGAGTAGTGAATCACAGATGAAATCTTCTCCTAAGAAAGAGAGAAGCCTTTGGATCATTGTGATATTGCCAGCAACCATTTTCTTTCCAGAAATACATCCTATTGCTTCTTGAAATTAGGCAGGTCAAGGACTCACAATTTCCCACCATAAACCAGGCTTGAAGTTCTCCCAGTAATGACTCAGCACCCACCAGTCCTGATTTTGAGTCACCTCTCTTGAAAATAGACATCCCAGATGATGTCAGAATACCAGAAAATGTCTCTTGCCGTTGTTCTCTAGGTGTTTATTGCCCTGGAAATGTTTTGTTCTCCATCTCAAAACAAGGGTTTGGTTCTGTTTCCTGGGGGGTTTTGTTCAGTTGCTCAGGGCTTGTTCTGAACAATGGCATGAATTTGTGCTGTGACTCAGTGTTCTATCCAGATCATTCTGCTGCTCTGTTGTTTCAGACTGAACACCTCTTACCTGCTGGCTGAAATTCTGACTGTCAGTCCCCATGATTAAACTTCTCACCGTGTGTGACTGCATTTCATTCCATGTCTTCTTTCTGAATCCTTGGCTTTATCTGTTGCTTCTATTTAAGAGTTCAAACTTCTGTATTGACAGTGCCTTCCCAACTGGTACCGTTAGCAAATTTCAGGGTCATTACTGACAGCAGTAAAAACACAGATTTTCCCTGGGTGATTTTTGGGATGTTGCTGTGTCAGTCCAGAGGAACAGATTCTCTCACTGACTGTGGGGCTCCCAGCTTTGCCTGGATCCAGAAACCTGCCTCATGGATTGGTTCTCCATGCTCAGGCAACTTCCACTGGAAGGACTTTGTATTCCAGAGCTTGTTAATCAATCTTTGTGCAGTGTGGGAGTCAGATTAGATTCTGTTTCACAGCCTGATAACTGTGCTCAGCCTGTGCAGCTCATAGGAGAAAGTGTTTCATTAACCTGTAAGAATCTGTGGTGCTTCAGGAATTAATTGAATCCCAGGTATCTGAAGCTACAAGACACTTTTCCCATACGTAGATGTTAATTATTTAGACTTTTTCAGAGCTTGTGGCATTGGCACCTCTCTGTGCCCAGATAATGAACCAGGCACTGGGTGGTGCCGGGGGTGTGACAGCTCTGGTGTCCCCACGGGGCTGTGTTCAAGCAGTGAACGTCCTCAGCTGCAGTGGGGCTGATCTTCAGGGTTCATTTCCATGGAATTGTCTGGAAATAAGGCTTGGTTTGGTGTTCAGCTTCCTGTTACTGCTGCTGTTCACCGAACACCCACCGTGCTGTGGCAGGCTGCTGCTGTGCCCCTGCTGGCACAGTGACAGCTGAGTGACCACCAGCAGTGGCATTTGGGCTTGTGTACACAGAGTGACATGAGACAGTAACACAGGCACCCAGCGATGGAGCACGCCCCATCTGCAGAACCCAACAAATGCCATATTCTTTGGATTTTCCCTTCCAGAATTAATGACGACCCTGGGGTCCTTAACATTTGAAATAACAGGCAATAGCTCTTTCCCTGCACAATTAGACATTTTGTTGACGTGTGGAGCATGCAGTGAAAGAGAAACTGTGATCATCACACTCACATCTGGCTACTTAAATTCCCGAGCAGTGAAACCATCAGGCAGATCTCATTGTTCAGTCCAATTCCTTTTCTGCCACCGTTAGCACGGGCAGATGGAAGGAGATCTCGATGATGTTGTTGCTGAAGACAGGAGGTTGGAAATGTCGGGTTTGTCTCTGGAGCTGCAGTTGGGGCTGACTAATGCAGTAATCACCTGGAACAACACAAAGCAGAGGGGCAATGAGTAATGAGGGCTGGGGCTGGCTGCCGGCAGAGCTGCTGACAGCCACACGGTTTGATGTGGAACATTGAAAATTGGGTTCCCCAGAGGAGCGGGAACAAGCACAAGGGTATTTTTCTAACGAACTGAAGCCTAAGAAAAATGGCTTTGCATAAGAGCTGCTGTTCTTTCTTAAGTGTGAGTTACATGTGTTTTCTTTGATTAGACACGTGCAGTTGAGCTGGGTTTGAAACAAGCCCAATCCTTCAGCCTGACAATCTCTGTGTTGCTCTGAAGCTACAGAATGTAGAAGGCCCAGGAAAACACGGCAGATCTGAATTTAGAGCAGGTTTCACCAGACCTTGTCCTTCCTTTAAGTCAATTGACACAAGATTTAGAAGTCCTGGCCTGTTTTCACACTGCAGTAAAACCATTGGTGTTACAGATGTTCTGAGTTTAGAACAGAAATAATTTGGTGGTGAATCGAGTTTTGAGAACGATGGTCTCATAATTATTTTATAATTTGATCATTTTTGTGGAGCCAATTTCAGCCAGCTGAAAGGGACTCATTTTCAGTAGACAAGTGCTGCGGATGATTTTCAAGTCAGGATGTCTTAAGAAGTCTCACATGTAATGCCCAGAATGACCAATATTCACTGAAAATATTGTGCCACCTAATTTGGATTGTTCTTCCAACACCTCTATATCTTTATGATAATCAGACTCAATATTAAAGAAATTTCAAAAGGTTTTGTTGTTGTTGAAAAAAAGCCAAACCAGGGATGGTGTTTACTTACTTTTATTGCAATACAGTCAGGTTGGGTTTATAAAATGCACATTACTGCCTTCTGTTCCTCTTTTGTTTCATGTCTGGTTTCACTCACAGGATTTCCTAGCACAGCACTGCCATAGAGTGCAGCAGCAAATACTGCAGAATAGCCTGTAGAGCTGAGTGCTGCTTTGTTTGCACTGAAATACAGAAGATCACAAGGTTTTCTTCTTGGCTCAGATTTGGCCCGTGAGGATGCAGAATTCACATGGATTTAAGAGCATTCCTTCCCATGGATGCTCACAGAGGGTCACTGTGCCCCTTTTCCCTCCTGCCAAGTGTCCCTGAGGAGCTGTGGGAGCCCCAGAGCAGCGGAGGGCACGGAGAGCTCCAGCTCCAGCTGCTCCAGTGCCCTGCCCTGAGAGGCTCTGGGCACCTCCAGAGATGGTGGGGAGCCACATCTCTGGGGAGCTCTCAGTGTTTGAATCTCCATGGCAGTGCTTTCCCTGAGTGTCTAAATGGAATTCAGCGTGTTCTGACCTGTGCCTCCCATCCCATTGCCAAACCAGTCTGGCCCAGTCCTGCTCTCTGTGCTGCCTGTGCCCTGAGCAGGGGGCTGTGGGAAGGACAAAGGGCTCCCAGTTCCAGCCCTGCCCGAGGCTGGGCAGCCCCAGCTCCCTTGGCTCTCTCTGAGCAGGGGCTGCTCCAGCCCAGCTCAGCCCAGCTCAGCTCAGCCCAGCCCAGCCCAGCTCAGCTCAGCTCAGCTCAGCTCAGCCCAGCCCAGCCCAGCTCAGCCCAGCTCAGCCCAGCCCAGCTCAGCCCAGCTCAGCCCAGCTCAGCTCAGCTCAGCCCAGCCCAGCTCAGCTCAGCCCAGCTCAGCTCAGCTCAGCTCAGCTCAGCTCAGCTCAGCTCAGCCCAGCTCAGCTCAGCTCAGCTCAGCTCAGCTCAGCCCAGCCCAGCCCAGCTCAGTTCAGCCCAGCTCAGCTCAGCTCAGCTCAGCTCAGCTCAGCCCAGCTCAGCTCAGCTCAGCTGAGCCCAGCTCAGCTCAGTGGCCCTGCCCTGGCTCCAGAGCATCTTTATCCCTGCCTGGGGCTGTGGTCTCCCTCGGCTTCCCACCTCTTAACTGATGTGCTTATGAAAAGATTCTTCCCTTCTGGCAGATGAAGGGGATGCTGCCTTAATTGGTTCCCTTCAGATTAGTGATTTGAATAAAACATTGCTGAAAGAGAAGCGGAGTATTTCTCCCTGCTGAAATAGATCATCACCACTGTGGTGCTGCTGGAGCAGAGCAGGCTGGGATCTCTCTTTTCAGCTTCTTGACATTATTTTTAGATGTGTTTCGTAATTTTGAGGTACCATTTGGGGGCTGGGGGCTTCATGTTTTTTTCTTTCTTTTTTTTTTCTCTTCTGGGGATTTAAGATTTTGAAATTATTTATTTACGAGCCATGAAAATCTCCCCAAAATGGATTTTAACAAGTGTGTAATTGGATAATTTGACAACTGGTAAGCTGAAGCCCCAGAGATCAGGAATTACACTTCACCACAGAATAGTCGTTCTTCATGTAGAATTAATTAGATTTCCTCTAGATTACAAGTAGTAAGAAGAGTACTCAATTAAGAGAATTATTCTCTGACTTTTCCATCCTTCTTCCAGCCAGTGGTATTAAGAATTCCTTTTCCTGTGTGAGATGTCCTCAGAGGCAGGGTGCCACTAAGAGGACGAGGGGCAGTGGATTGGACAGTGACCAGGATTCAGAAGCAATGGCAGTTGTTGTGTGCAGCTTTGACTCACTCACCTTCTGATGATCCATGGAGCTCCAGAGCTGCTGGGTCCCAGAGGGAGAGCAGCCAAACGGGACCGGGCTCCTGGTGAGAGGAGGGTGATGTTTTCCAGCAGCATTGCTGAGTCCAGCACAGTTTTTCCTCCCCAGCCCACTCCCAGCTGGGTTGGTACCAATGCCATGGAGCTGTGCAGAGCTGGGCTGAAAACAACAACAACAATTCCTTTTTTGTTGGGCCATTCTGAACCCAGCTCATTTCCCTGGTTCACTTCATCACCTGCCCATGCACAAGGAGCCCTGGCACCATCACAGAAGGGGTTAAAAACGTGGAGGCAGAAGCCACTTGGCTCTGGCAGTGACAGCTTTGGGGGCAAAATACTGGCAGTAGCCTAAAGGATCTGTAGGGAGCTTAAAGTGCCCGGACAGGGTGGAAAACAGGGTAACAATGTGGGAAGCACCTGCTCTGCCCAGTGCCCCCGGAGCAGGGCCTGGCACAGCAGTGCAGGGGTCACCTGGGTGGGTCTGTGCTGCCTGGGGACGTGGGCAGTGACTGTGACACTCTGGGTTTATGTGCAGGACGTGCCAGAAGCTGAAAGCAAATGTGCAAGGAGATCTCTGATGCTGTGCCTCCTCTCTGTCCTCTCTCCCAGCTTTGTGGGGTAGCAGAGAGCACAGGAGGGCTCGGGGGATGATGGAGTTTGGGCAGGCAGGGTGAGGCACAGCAGCCAGATGGGATTCACGTGGGTGGCTGAGTCCTGCTTGGACTCCTGAGGCTCCCCGTGGTATCAGCACCTTCCCCTGTGCCTGGGATTCAGTCTGGGGCTATACAAAAGTGTGTTTTTAGGTGCTGTCAGGAGGAGCAGCAGAAGCACAGGGCCTCCAGAGCAGGGTCCTGCTCACCTTGGCAGAAGGGCAGCAGAGGGAGATGACATGGACCCAAATCACCCAGAATAAAGATCTCAGAATTTAATGTTTCCTGAATGCAGAGAAAATAGATTTTGTAACAGGACGTTTGTTTCACTTTTATTGTGACCTTCAAAGAAGGGAGGAGGAAAAAGTAAAGCAGGAAACCTGTACAGCTGAGATTTTGGAATACCTAATGTTGTTTTATAATCGTTGATGTCATTTCTAATTGTGAGGAGAATACAAAAAACCCAACAACATCAAAATGTGGAAAGTGTTCATTTAAAAAAGCTTGACATTTAAAGAGACTAAATTATAGGCATATAAGAAATGTAAATGTGAAATAAAAAAAGTCTGGTTCTTTTTCATACCACTTACTAGTAGTTGTATCATAAAATAACAGAGTCACTACCCTGGAGTGGGATTCTGCAGAATTACTCCCCTGGAGATACAGCAGTTACAGTTCAAAGTGACTTTTTTCTGCGATGCTAAACTTCTATTTCCTAAACCCACCAGCTCCAAACAGAGGGAATGTCAATATTTAAACCCCTCTATACCTTGCCTGAAAATCACTCCTGACAATTTGAAAACAGCTTGCTGGACTTTCAGATGTTCCAACTGGCAGTAAAACCCAATAATTGTTAACTTATATAGAAAAGTAGTGCAGTTTCATAAAGAAAGGCAATGCATTATAGTGATGAGACTTTTCATTGTAATTTATGGTAAAAATTCCAAATTCTGGTTGTAATATTTGTGAGGCAAACCAGCTTTGAATTTAAAAATAATTCTCCCCGTTCCAGTGGAATCAAGGTGTGTTGTTTTCACACGTGTATTTTCTCTTTGATCTTAAAAAGATGTCAGAAAATAGAGTTAAGTTTTCCTTGTCAGAACTGGGTACAGTCTAATACATGTATAGAGCTCTTTGCTGATAAGGTGATAACAGGAACCACTAAAAAAAGTGAAAAGCTTAGACATGAGGGGGAAAACAAAGCATTTCAACATTTAAAACAGAGAGGAAAAAAGCTGAACATATGTAAAAATATGTAAAAGTATACATCTAATTTTGTCATAAACAGGAGCAGAAAAGAACAGATCTGTGCTGCAGCTGGCATCCAAGAAACCAAAGCTCTCCTTCTTTGGGGACTTGGTTGAGCAGATGCAGTAAAAGCCAGTGTCAAATTTTATAGTTGATGGTTGTGGTTTTTGTTCTGTGGTCTGGCAAATGATTTATTAATTTCTTATTGTAAAAAACTTAAATTTTTTAGACTTGGCTTTCTGAAGCGATTCTCAGCTTTGACTCTGTCCCTCAGCTTCTACAGCACGAGTGGAAAGTCTTAAGGAGGACAAAAAAGTCCTGTTCCAGTTATGTTCATCTTTAATTTCCTTTTTCCATGTTGAAGTGGGAAGAACATAAAGAATGAGCAAGTGTGGTGTTGGTGTTCAGCCAGCCCATGAACGGACTGTTCTGTGAGTTCCAAATGGGTCCTTTCCTTGCTTCTGCTTTCCTTTCCATCTGTCTCCAGACCCTAATTAAATAACACTGGTTCTGAGGAGAGGCTTTAAATCCATAATTGATGTGCAGTGTCCACAGCAGCACAGTTCTGATGCCAGCTGTGTGTGGGGTTGCAGTATAAAGCTGAGAACTGGAGATGAGCAGGCTCGAGGAATGGAGATTTGCTGCCTGCTCAGGTTTGCAAAGGGGCTGGAAGAAGCAATTCAGGACACTGAAATTATGAGACCTGCTGAAGAGGATTCTCTGGGGGAGGAAAAAGCCAAAACCTTGAGTATTTCACAATAGTTCAGCTTTTCCTCACTGTGTGGTGTGGAAATGTGGTGACGTCCAGCCTGGCAGGGTTTTGTGTTTTGCTTTTAAAAGATCCCTGTGCTCAGAGGATGCTGATGCCCTGATCCTGGCCCAGCACAGCTGCTCTGTGCTCTCTGCTGCTGTCCCTGCTCTGAGAGGAAAACATAACAGGGTCAGGCAGGGGCAGGAATCTCACCTTCTTCATTCCAGGAGGAAGATCTGCCAAGTTAGCCTCTTGTCGTGACATTTTATTTAAAAGTAAGATATGGAAAGAGAAAAGGTTTCCAGGTGGAAGAAGTGATTCTTCTTCTGGGATGAACTCAGCCCAGTTACCCGAGGCAGAGGAGGGCAGTGGCTCTGCAGTGCAGATCAAAGTGCCCATTTCAGGCATCCCAGCAGCTGAGAATGAGGTACAGTCTTAGGGAAAGTGAAGTTTTGTTCATATTTGGGACTGGAAGTCGTAAAGAACTGGGCTAATGACTGGAAAAGATTGGGAAATTCCTGCACAAAATATTTTCCTTTGATTTCCATACATCCCAAGAATCCAGATTAACAGTCCTGGAGGAAGCATCATCAGGGATGTTTTAGGAGATTGAGGAGGCAGATTTTACTGCCTTGTCCATGTCTCTAATGGTTTTTCATAGTCCAGAAGACTACAAAAATTGAGGTAAGAGGAAATGCTTTTCTGTTTCTCCTGATAACAGGATTGCCCAGGGATATCAATGAAGACCACAATCTGTGGAGAAACTCGGAAAATTCTCGAGTAAAGGAAGAACTGCACTTGGTTTTCTTGCCTTTGCCATTTATCAGGGGCACCGAGGCTCCTCTCTGGAGCTCTCTCACCTTTCCCTGCCCTGTCACGAGCAGGGGCTGAACGAAACAGAAGCCAGCACTCTCAGAGACCTTGAGAGCTGACCTGATTTCCTCACTGGAGTGAATTCCCTCTGGGCATTGCACAGCCTGATAGCCAGGCTGGGTCTGCCTCTGCCCTGCCAGCACCCCCCTGGGGGTGTTTGCTGCACCCAGGGGTCCTGAGTGACCTCACAAACAGCTGGGCAGCTGCCACCTCTGCCACATCTGGCTGAGAGGGGGTGACCTGCCTTGTCCTTGGGGAGCTGGCTGCCAGCCAGTGCCCTGGAGAAGCAGATCACCCACCTGGCCATCTCCAGGGCAGAGCAGGTGGTGGTGCTCTGGGCACGTGTTTGGTTTCTATTTATACCCTTTCCACATTTATACAATTCCTTGTTGCTTTCTGGACTGGCCAATGTGGAGGCACTTTAAACTTCAATGACTTTTGAATAATGTTTTGGTTCTCCTTCCTGAAAGAACTTTGTTGAGCAGATCTTAATTGCAAGAATTGTTGCTGCTGCTGCCTGAGAGCAGTTAGCAAACATGAATCTTGTGGGGAAAAAAAAGACTTAGCAAGGAGCCAAGCTATCAGTAAAGCTGTAGCCCATTGTGGTTGATGTCTGGGGCTGTTTGTCTGTGTCTGTAGGTGCTCGTAGATCAACCAGGTGAAGCTCCTTGTGCTGTTCCCCCAGGGGAGGAGGCAGCTTGGTCACTAAAAAGCAGTTTGGCTGTAAATCACAGATAAAGCTCTGCTGTAGAACCATTCTGGGATCTCTCTGTTGCTTTTCATGCTGCTGAGCAGGGTGTGTGGCTGAAGGGGGCTGTGCAGGTCTGTACATCCCAATCCCAGCACTGGACAGTCTTAGAGAAAGTAACAACAAATTTATGCTTAAAATACCCAGTGTATTTATATAGTCACAACAATGCTGTGACACTTAAAACCCAAATTGCACATGGGGATGTAATGGTGTAAAACAAGCAGTTTGCTGTCTCTGAGAAACCACCTGACACTTTGGTTGTGCCAGGTTCTAGACAAGACCAATTACAGAACTTAAAACATGGCAGAGAAAAGCACTGATTTGGAAACACATCTTGGGAACATTCGGTACGGAGTCAGGAGAAGGAACTTGTAATTTCTCCTCTGACACTGGCTTTCCACATGTGCCTGAGGAATTCTGGCACAACAGAGTGATTTCTAAACCCAGCTGACCCTTCTGTACATCCCCCTCCTCACTTGTGTCACACCATGGGGGGCTGGATCCTCCCTTCCAAAGCAGCACAGCTTTTACTCAAATAACATTTGTCAAACAGCTGGAATCCCTCCAGTAGAAACTTCACAAGGGCCGAAAACGGGAGAAGAATTTGGATGCTCTGATAAACTGAACGCACTAATTGTCTTAACTTCATACCTGTCTTCCCACTGCCCTCTGCTGGGAAGCTTTTCCAGCCTTGTCATGGATGGAATTTCATCACACCTCAGTGTTTGCCCTACACCTGTGAACATCTTCGTGGTGACTTTTATCTGGTTTGCAGCATCCCTGACAGAGGAAAGGATTCCCAGTCATGCCCTTTCAAAAGTCACTGCTTCCACCAGAAAATGTGTATTTGCAAACTTCCTTCAGTAATGGTAATTGATGCACAGAAAGGATGTGGTAGCAAGGAAAAGGAAGGGTGGGAATGCAACAGCAGCTGAGGTGTGTTGTGTTGGCAGAGTGACATTTAGAAATATCTGCCACTGGACTCTTATCTCCTCTCCTTTTTTTTTAATCTTAAATGGATTCAATCAAGAGTTGCTTCATGGACAAATAGCTGGCAGAAAGCATTTAACTTATTCCCTGTTTTTAAAAGATTTAATGCTAAGAAGCACTGAAGAACAATTGCATGAGTGCTTAGAGGTACTTAAGAGTCTGATGTTAAATTTATTCCTAGCTATGGACTGGAGCCCCAGCCTGGGACTGGTCACCCCCTCCCCTCCAAATCCCACCCACTGGGGGAGGCCTGCAGTGAGTTCCCCATTCCTCTTCCCTGTCAAGACCAAAAATCACTTCTGCAATCCGTCCGTGTTCTGTTGGATGTCGGTAGGAGCAGCTCTCTGTGATTTCTGGGGAACATCTGGGCCTTGGTTAGAGCAGGCTGATGACACCCAAACCCAAGGAAGGTGTTGGACCCACAGCTTTGGTGTGGGCTGCAGTTTGATGTTTCACTGCAGGCGTTTGACAAATAACTTCAGATGTCAACCTGTGCAAAACCCCTGTGGAAAACAAGTGTTTGTCCAGCTGCACCTCAAGTGAGCACTTTACCTGTCACTGTGTCCCTGAAGGCAGTGAAAGAAAACTCTGTTAATGGGCTCTGATTGGTTTTATTTAAAGAAAGACTGATCTCTCCGTGGCCAAAGAGCAGCTTTTGTTTTGTTGCTTCTTGTTATGTCAGTCTGATTCCACATCCACTCTCTGCCCTTTGGTTGAAACTCGGGAGAGAAAGGCAAAGTGAACTTATCACACTTCGCTTGCATAAATGGTTCATGTTTGTTGGAGAAGTCCTCACCACGGAGCAAATGGAATTGTTTATGTCAGAAGA
This sequence comes from Falcunculus frontatus, assembly GCA_013398115.1. NCBI lineage: Eukaryota > Metazoa > Chordata > Aves > Passeriformes > Falcunculus > Falcunculus frontatus. The sequence goes on along the minus strand of VZRV01002762.1, from coordinate 56,696 downwards.
GGAGCACAGGACTATGTGACTACAATTCTTTATGACTGCAGAAATCAACTTGCAGCTGCCCTCGTGTAAGCTGTTCACAAGGCATTTGATAAAAGGATTGATTTTCAGAAATCACTGGAAAGAAATGAAAATAAGCTTATTAATAAAGGTATCAGTACAAGAGCTGTGAGTCACAGCCTGTTGACTTGTTCTTCCTGAACAGACTCACAGGCACATCATCAGCTTGCTTTTGGAACCACTCGAGACAGAATCATTCCCATTTCAGAAGTGTTCATGTGGAGAGATTGATGCCCTACTTCTGCCCTGGATATCAGTGTAGAAGTGTATGAAAAGATCATCAGGTGATCTTTAAAATGATTTTAAAGGATTGAAGTTGGTAATTTTTCTTCCTGTGGGAGTGTCATTTCTATTGTTTCTTGCTAGAGGCCTTCCATAGGAAAACATGAACTGAGCTTCGAAGGTGTCTGTGTGTTTGCTGTGTTTTATTTACTGTTTCTAGGACACAACCAATAGGATTTAATATTTTCCTGAATGTCTGCAAAGCACAAAACCTTTAATGCAACCTTGGCTTGTGAAAGATTTGCTCCTGAGTCACATCTAAAGGGGAAAGGGAGCGTGAGGAGGGGAAAGGGAGGGCCAAGGGAAGAAAGGCATTTGTCACGTGTTAGTTTAATCCAGGTTTATTTAGAGAGTGCTGGAGAAAAGGGAATAAAAAGAAACTCATCCATCTCTTTATATATGAGTTACCTCTTGGTAGCTTTGTCTGTAAGTGCTCAGCAGAGGCAGGGCTGGTGCTGGTGCATTGTAAGATAAATGCAGAGCAGGGTTTGATACAGCCTCAGATGAGATTGAGTTTTACTGCTCTTCCCTTCTGAATAGCTCAGCTTGTGGATATTATTATTGATTTGTAGACTATTTCTTCTCATTTTCTTAAAAATGTGGATTGCCACGTGCGTTTTCAGTTACAAAGCAAATCCTGCTGCGTGTGTAATTTCTGTAACCAGCCCTGGTTATGGTGTCAGGCACCTGCAGATGGTCTGGGATCAGCATTTTGGGGATGAGGTTCCTGTGACAGTGCCTGTGGCATGTCACTGCAGGGTTACAGACTGGCTGCAGAGGGTTTGATGAGCAGAGCAGTGCAGGGCTCAGTGCAGGGCTCAGCCCAGGCAGTCAGGGCTGTTTGGCACATACAAAAGTGAGTGCACACGCTGAAGGCTCCAGAGGGCACGAACTGTGACCTGAAAACATCCTGACTGCTTAAATATAGACCTCTCTGCATCTTTATTTTATGAAGCAGGAATGAACGTGGGCAATGTTTCTCTTGAGCATTGCTGGAGAATAGATTGGAGCAGTCAGAGCATGTGAAATCCATTTCCAGAGCATATCAGTAAATACCCAATTCTGTCTCAGTGTTCTCCAGTGCACCACAGTGAAGGACTGCACCAACCAAACCCTGTCTTTATGCAGGCAGAATAGGAAATTCCACTCTGCAGTGCCTTGCTGAGGGCACAGGTACCCCCTAACAAATACTAATGAGCCTATGCAAATGATGGGTGCAAGGAAAAAACCAGCATCCTTTGAAAATGTATCCCTTTGGACCAAATTCTGTCCTTGAATATGCACACTGAATTTCCATTGTCGTTGGTAGGCTGTGCATGAATACATTGGATAGAAGAATTTCATCCTTAGATTCCCCTTTCTTTTCTGCAGCTTCCTGCGGGTTTTTGTTTTCTCTTGGTTTAACTAATCAAAGCATTCCTGCGTTGCTGCATTAAAAGGAATTTTCTTGAGACCATTTACTGCTTAGTTTAAAATTACTATTCTTGAAAATCAATTAAACGAGGTGTCTACCATAATAAAATAAAACTTTTTACTTTATTCACCGTGTCTTTGGCAGGTAGCTGATATAATGGCTTTAGAAACTGTGCCATGTGTAGTTGTAACTGAAGGAAGCTTTACAGAACACAGACACGGAACACAGATCATCTGCCTAAAATCTTTCACAATAAGTAGGAGTTCCATATGTTAATTTGGGCATCAGCCTCTTATCTTTGTTGAGCAGAGGATCTGTAAATTAAATACCAATCAGGAATGAGAGGTGGCCTGGTATTTGAGCAAAACCAATCAGCTGGAGCCTGGGTGGACTAAATGAGATTGATTTTTTTTTTTTTTAAAGCCACTGACTCCCAGTGTTGTGACTCGAGGCTGCCCCACCTCCAGCACGGTGTGAGAGCATCCCAGGCTGGTTCAGTGAGGTGACCACTGCAGCCAGGAGCTGCTGCCCTCCCTCTGCCAGTCCCTGTGCCCACCTCAGAGCATCTCCTGCTCCCTAGGGAGGCCAGCTGAGTGAGCTGGCCCTTCCTCTCCTCTGCTGAGGGCATCCTGGGCTGAGCAGAGGGGACAGATCTGGCTGTGAAGGAGGTGCTTTGCATTGATGTTGGGTGAGATAAACCAACCTCACTCTGCAAAGATGGTAATTCCTAATCACCAGTCTCTAAGGTGCAGCATTTAAACTCAGAAAATTAGAGGACCTTCAAGATAAGGAGCATCCTGTCATCATTCCTGGCTCTCATTTTAATGGGAGGAGAGGAAGAAAGGAGATGTTTTCCATCCCAGTTTTGGCTAATATTTTAATACTTCTGTTGAACTTCTGTCTTTGCCCATCCAGGCTGACTCATAAAAACAGCCTTTGTTTTGCTTTCTTCTTTTCTGCTCACTGGTGAACTTTTCTTTTAACCTCAGCTTTTACTGCTTCTCTGTGTCTTTCCTTGCTGCAGCTGCCCTCTGCTCTCAGCTTAGGCAGTGGTGGAAATTCAGGAGGCATTGCCCAGTCCCTGCCATTTCCAGTCCCTCTCAGTGGGTAACAGGGATTTTTCCTGCAGCCTGGGGCAGGGATCTGCTTTTCCCCCACATCTGAAGCCAACTCAGAACCCAAATGTCCCTTGGTGTGGGATTTCATGCAGGAGGGAGGTCCCATTCCATGGCATCTTCCTTCCCATGTAGGAAAATGGGAATTTCCTCCAGGTGTCAGTGGTGCAGTGTTGGGTGTTCTGCCTGTTCTCCTTCATAATATCTTTGGCATGGAATTAATATTTATGTGTCCAGCTGCTTTTCAGAGTGTTCCTGCTGGAATAGTTTGTAAGCTGAGTTTGTTTGACACAAGCCTTTTTCTCTCAGAGCATTACAATTGTTTAAGTGTGTCAGTTATGATAAGTCAATCCCAAAAAAACCCAAGCTGTACAGCAAGTGTGGAAATACCTCATTTATTTGCTGAAGTCAGGTATTCAGGGGATACCAACACTGTATTGTTGCCATCATTACAAAGCCTCAGCTGGGAGTAATCGGAGTATCTCACTCTCCATGACAATTTTTTGGAAAGCAGCTTGTGACAGACTATTTAATGAAGCAGAAAGTGGAGTTGGGTTTGCATTATAGAATACTGAAATGAAATCTCATTCTCAAAAGAAAAAAACCCCTAACTTTGTAGCTCCTCTTCTTCAGATGTCTTCATTTAAATGCAAATAGTAGCTTCATCCACAATGAAATAAAAAAAAAGCCTCTTTTTTTCCCTGGGAAACAATAATGAGGGTAAATTTAAGTCATTTCATTTTTGTAATAAGATAATCCTTTTCAATGCTCGTGGTAATATTATGATAAAGGTTGATTTAAAAATTATTATTTTTGAATAAGGGAATGTATTTTTGGCTTTAGTAGAAGCAGGAATTGTGACTTCACCGTAACTCTGCCCAGATGCTGCTCCTGGGGTCACAAAGTTCAGGGTTCAATCTGGATTCTATTGAGCCCAGTGGGCAGATAATCCACAATATTATCTGCAACTAAATCTTGTTCCACCTACGCTTTATTTGGGTGACGGAAATGATGGTACTTGTGGGGTTTCCTCGTGGTATTTGTGCACAAGCAGCTGTCAGCAGCCCAGGTCTGGGTGCATTTACCCAATTATTGACTCCAGTGACAGGAGAGGAGATGCCAAGCTGATGATGAGCTCCTGGAACAGCTGCTTCAGCGCAGGTTTTCCCTCAGCATCTCACAGATCCTGGCTGCACTAAGGATGTCCAATTGCTGCTGGTGTGGATCAGAGAATATTGGTTTGTGGGCTGTATTTGCCTGACACTAAAATCCTGCCTCTTGTGAGGGGCGTTCCCTGATCCCCCTTTAGGCAGAGATCTCAGCCTGATAAACTGCAGTGCCTTCACCTGGTAGCACGAGCTGCTGATATCTTATCTGCCAGCTCTCCTGCAGACACCTTACCCCAATCTTACTGCATCTCCCCTGACTCTCAGCAGCTTCAAAGCCCTTCTGTAAGAAAATCCCAGACAGAAATGTTCCAGTATCTCAGCGAGGCCCAGGGTGGATCATATGCACTGCAGAGGAGAGGTTAGAGCCTGTAGATAAGAAGAATAAGAATTTTCTATGACGGCTTAATATCCAGAACTGAAAATCTTGCTGTTTAGCCATGGCAATGGGATATCATGGAATAGAAATAAACAGCAAGGTATTTCCAGCAGTCCAGAGAACAAAATGTACTTTTATTAACGCATCCTCTGTTCCTCAAAACTCAAATTATTAACGCAGCTGCTAACAGATAGCAGAGCACTTGTTGATACAGGTCCTGAAAAAGAATGTGCTCCGTGCTGATTTCCAGTGAGTGCTCAGATCCACCCAGGTGCCTTCAGTCGTCTGCGGGGATTTTCTGTCTGAGAATAAGCAAATGCCATTTTTTCAGCCACATGCAGATCTAATAGAAACGAGTGGGAAGATTGTAAAATCAGTAAGGACCATTTTCTGCAACTGCTGTTTATGAGCATTAGCAGTATTAGCTCTAATAGCCCTATCAGCAGTATGTATAGTGTTTTCTTGGTTAAATCAAGTCCTTCAGGATGTTTCATGTTCATGTCAGTAATTCCTGGCTGCTTCTTCACATGGCTGGGTTCTGTCACGCATTTTGAAGTCTCTCTCAGCTCAGCAAGAGGGCAATAACACGGATTATGTCCAAGATGGTCATTGCAATATAATACAGATGTGTATTACCTGCATTTTGGTTTTCTTTCTGTTGCAAATTTTTCCATTGTTAGACTTTAATTTGCACATTAAACACATAGTTTCCCTTTATGAAGCCAGAAGGGTTTTCTTTGCAGTGAAAATGAGTGATTCAATTACCCTCCTACTAATGGATAAAATGTAATTAACATTGTCTTGAGGCTAATTTTCATTTCTGCTGCCATTCTGCGTAAGCTGAACATCAGTCTCTGGAAAAAGTCAATGTGTCACTTTTATTAGCCCAGTTTGCACTTTAACACCAAGAATATTAATTCAAGATACATTAACGTACTTAACTTCAAATACAATGAAATGATCTGAGGACAGAAGATAACTTTAATGTGTCCTCGATGGAGTCCTGCACTTTGGTGGGGGGTGTTTGATCCATGGGCTCCTGTTTATGTGTGTGCACTCTGAAAAAAGGCAGAGTGGAGAAAGCAGTTCCCAGCCAGCTGCTGCTCCTCAGCTTGCCAAGGTTTGCATCCTTCACACGTGAACGGCCAGAAAACCTTGGTTAGGGGCACCTTCTTCCCATCAGCTTGTCTTCAAGGGCTAAAGCTGTGCAGTTGTGGTTGTTTCCAGGCCTGAGGAATACTGACAATACCTGCTGTGGCACCACTGCAGAATGTTATCAATACATTTTGGGGCATATTTTAGTGTCTTAGAAGCCTGTAAGGAAAACCACTTCAGAAATACAGGCAGTGGGTCAGAGCCTTAAGTGATTTTTTTCTCTTCTGTGTGTTTTAAAATACCTGGTCCATGCTGGCACGAGTGAGGCAGCTCTGGGAGGTTTGTGCTTTCACTGGGATTTTACAGTCGGGTGTTTGTTAGGAAACATTTCTCCACATTTATTTTGGATTTTCCTTTGCCCACTGGAATCCTAAAGCTCCTGCTTACAGTCCTCTCTGAGCCCCTCAACACCACCTCTTGTCCTTCCTTTTGTTTGGATAAGACTAATTCCCTTCTCTGGGAAATGCTGTGATGTAAATCCAGAGTCCACGTCTCTGAATCAGTCACAGATCCTTTCTGGCAGTTGCTCTGATTGCTGCTGCTCACCACAGCCTGAGCCAGTGGCTGGACTTGTTCACCATCAGTGGTGCTGCATGAGCCTCTCTTCACCCTCACTGAGCCCACCCCAAGAGCCCACTCCCACACCAGACCTCTGGAATCTCCCTCTTTTCCAGAGTGGCTCCTTGATGCCTGTTTTTGTTCTGGTTGCAAAAGTACCAACCTGACTCTTAAATGTGTCAGGTGTTTTGCTCTTGTTTTCCAGTTCTTATGCATCCCCCATGGACGGGCGTTCAGCACCTGCAAAATTGAAACAATAATAACCCCAGTGATGAAGAGAGACTGTGTTGTGGTTGTAGTTTTGCTTTGCTCTCTACTGGGAGCACCTTTTTATAGCAGTAACCTCTGTGTGTAACACTGTAAAAAGAAGTGGGATGTGATGAAGGCGTGCCAGGTGTGCAGAGGGAGATAAACTCAAATAGTTCTGTATTATGACAGCAGAATATACTGGTTCTTCCAGCAAAACGTGCCTTTAGAAGAGACTGGGTGTTTCCACAGAGAAAAGCTCAGCAGTTTCACCTCAGAGGAGGCAAGGCAGTGTCCTGAATTCCTGAAGGGTCACCTTCCCCTGATCTGGGTCTCCCACTAAAGGAGGTACTCATGCTCCATGGAAAAAACGCAGTCTGGGGCTTTGCCATTTTTCAGGTACCCAAGAGCAGAGTTTGCAACTAGATTCTGCAGAATATGGATGATAGCAGTGTTCAGAGTGAACTCCATCATGTCTTTGAATTCAGGAGTAGTTCTCCATCCATCACCTGTCTCTAGGGCGAGAAAACCAATAACAATTGCAAATATATCCTGAATGCAAAAAAAATAGCTATTATTGATAAACAACTCCTTCTCTACCTATTTTCAAGTCTGTTCCCAGATGCAAGTCAGGTACCAAACCCTGTGCTCTGCAAGAATAGTGCAGTGGAGGAGATGAAATCTCCCTGGCTGCTTTCACTGTGTGGAAGGAAAACTTTCTGTAGGTTCAGGAGCAGGGAAACTTCACAGGCACTGCTGTGTCTCCATCTGGATCCCATCCAGCCTTTCCAAGTGGCACCTGCACGTCGTGGGGCCTTTTTGGGAGCTGTAGAGGAGTAACCCAAAGACTTGCTGCCATCCCAGTCAGTGAGCCAGAAAGTGTAACTTCTTAATTACATTTTGGCAAAAGGCACAGGAGCCACTAGGTATGTGGCACGGAATGGAGCTTTAACACAGCTGCCTAATTTGAGCACATTTTCAGTGTTTCCAGCTCTTTAGGCTGAGCATGTGTTTTAATGGTTTAGGTCCAAGTGCAGCAAATATATGAAGAAAAAGAGCAAAAGCACTAAATCCAGAGATAAGGCACGGTTTGCACCAAAGCAACAGATTTCTTCTTTTCTGGATTTGAATGTCGTTAGAAAAAGAAATATGTTCCAAAAGAAATCCTATTCCTCTGGCATTAAATATATATATGTATGTGTGTGTGTGTGTGTGTTGGTAACAAGGCTGTAAAAGGCCTGGCTGACAAAGGGAACATGAAAAGACACTTTTTGTCTGTAATTCCCAGCCCGGTCCTGTGTACAGATTATGTTAAGAAGCAGTTTCAAAGGCACGTTTTGCTGCCCAGGATCTGATCTCGGCAGGAATGCTCAGCCCACCTGCCCATTATTGTGCTCATTAAATCCCTGTGCCCAATCTCCCCTTATTTCAGGGTCTGTCAGCATTTCCATTTCATACCCGTCTCGTGTAATACATTGGCCTCTCCCTTTGTGCTGCACAGAGGTTATCAGTATGCTGTGGACACTATTGTATTTTACAATATATTTAAGAAGCAACAGGATTTTAAATTTGCTGGAACAGTTGTGTCTGAGGTGGTGGATTAGCATTTCAAATGCTTTTTTTGTGCTAACCTCTTGGGTAAACCCTAATTATTTAAAAGGAAAAAGCTTTCAGAAATAGATGACATTGCTAATTGAAACAGTCACAAATGAAAAAATAATGTAAATGCTGTAAGTTAACCCAAACAATTTGTCTGTCTATGGGGAGCATTACAGCAATCAGAGGTAGATTAACTATGGGGAGGAGCAGAGGGAAACAGGGAGTCTGTAGCAGCATTCACTAACTAGGAGCCAAAACTCATTTGTTACAAAAGCTGTATAGCCTCAGTCTTTCTGTTATCTGATGGTGTGAACTATTAGTTTACATTATGGGTATCTTGCATCATTTCATAATGGTATTCCTGGAAAATTGCATTTTATTTTCCCATTAGGAAAAAAAAAAGCCAGGAGACAATAAGAATCAAAAGAAGTGTATTACCTTTGGACACCAAAATTCCACCTAGTACTTTCAAGAAGATTAATTATTTTGAAGCAGTCCGTCAAGCTGAAGTTTAGGTTTTTTTTCCGGTAAACATGCAGGGTCACAGTGGTTTTAGACAGCTCATTTAATCTGCAGCTTGAGTACAAAACATAATTCCTGCATTACCTGGCAGCCAGAGCCAGGAGGGGTCCATCTCAGTACAGTTTTAAGTGGGCTGCCACGTGAGCTGGGAGGGTTTCCCCTCAAACCGAGATCCCATTAATAAAGGTTTTCTCTTGACTCAAGAGAAGATGTGACCAGTACTGACAGGGGAAATCATACCATGATTTCTGCATCCCAGGACCACTCGGGCTTCCACTGCTCGTGGTTTATGGCAGCACTGCTGAGCAAACGGGGCAGGATGAGCCCTGTGCTGGCTCTGTGCTAAATCAGGGCTCACAGCCAAGGGACCTGATGGATTCAGCACCTCTGAGCAGCTGCATCCATGGGATCACTCAGGAAGGGCAGTTCATCCCCCTGGGATCTCCCAGGAAAGGCAGTTCATCCCCCTGGGATCTCCCAGGAAGGGCAGTTCACACCCCTGGGATCTCCCAGGAAGGGCAGTTCATCCCCATGGGATCACTCAGGAAGGGCAGTTCACACCCCTGGGATCTCCCAGGAAGGGCAGTTCATCCCCATGGGATCACTCAGGAAGGGCAGTTCATCCCCCTGGGATCTCCCAGGAAGGGCAGTTCATCCCCAGCAGGGAATTCAGCCACCCCAGCTCCTGCTGCTCTCCATGCACAAAGCAGAGGGGTGATGAAATCTTGTATCCAAAGGCCAAGCTCCAATTTAGTAATTTCTTTCCCACTGTGTGGACACCTTCTTCCGTTCAGAACCTCTTTACCCACTTCTTAACCCTTGCTTCTGCCCTGTGAGTGCACTGTTTCCAGCAGGAGCCAAGGGCCACAGGAATGAAAGCAGAGCCAGGAGCTTTATTACCAGATTCCCTTGAATTCAAAACGCCTTTCCACCAAGTTGCAAGCCAGCACTGACATCTCTGTGTTTCAAAACTGAGGGTGTATTCTTCACAGTGTTGGGGCTATTAAGAATTGTTCAGTGATAAGAGAAAAAAATATTCTGGGCTGTACTATTGAATTCTATCCATCCATCCTAATACAGTTTCAGAGCAAATCCCTCCATGTCATGTAAGCAGAGCATTAAAGGAAACAGCACTCAAGATGATGCTGTAAAATGTGCTTTAATACCACAATCATTTATTATGCTCATGTTGTATCTTTCGTAATAATAATAAATTTGAAAGCAAATGTTTATGCAACATAAACCTAGCTTAAGGCAGACTTCAGAGTTTAGAAAGCTCCAAAAGCTGTTCAAAATCTCTCACAGGCTCTTAAAAAACTTAAATTCTCAGTGTAGGATTTTTTCAGTGAAAGCTCTTCTTTTTCTGCTGGTGCACAGTCCTTCCCTGAGGTAGATGAGAGAGGGATATTTTTATGTCTTGAAGCTCTGCTCTTTGATCTGTCTGAAAGCCTTAGGTTCCACCCAGAGCTCCCAGAGTACCCACAGCCTTCAGTGCAATGCCTCAGACCCTCTGAGTGGAGTTCTGCTGCCTTGGCTTCCCCAGGCTGTGTCTGCTGGAGGCTCTACTTGTTCTGTGTGTGCTCAGCAGTGCCTGCATTGCCACCAGATGGACATTCCCAGGGCCTCAGATGCTGGGAGCCTCTTACAATCCAGATTACACCAGGAGCCTCTTGATACCACGGCAGGGATGTGTCTTTGTCATTTTGGTTTCCCTTTTTTCACGCGTGCTGGAGCCACTTGCGTTTCTCTGCTTCCACAGCTTCAAACAGTGCCTTGCTGGCTGTCCACAGCCATCATCTGTCCCCTCGACACCGAGGTGTCTCTGCTCTTCAGTTCTGAGGGCAGACTCGGGGAGAGCAGCTGGATCTGCTGGACACTGCACTGGGCGTGAGGGAAGCTGAGATGCTGGTGTAAATTTGACTGTCTGGGATGGGATTCAAGCTCCTGTTGGATTTAAAGAGCTTCCCCTCTGGAGATGCAGGGAAGGAGAGCTTATTGTCCCTTGGCATCATACAGCAGAGCCAAGTCCTCTGCCCAGCTGTGCAGTGTCCTGGCAGTGGGCAGGGACTGTTCTGGGCTGGCCTGTGTGTGATGGAAGTCTGTGGGTGCTGTGGTAGAGGACATNTAGGATATTCTGTAGGACGCAGGTGGATGTGGGTGTTGGAGAACATTTTGGGGACAACAGGTGGTTGTGGTTGGTGTAGGACATTCTGTAGGGCACATGTGGGTGTCATGGTTGGTGTAGGACATTCTGTAGGACACATGTGGATGTTGTGGTTGGTGTAGGACATTCTGTAGGACACACATGGATGTCCTGGTTGGTGTAGGACATTCTGTAGGACACACGTGGATGTGTTTGGTGTAGGACATTCTTTAGGGCACACGTGGGTGTCGTGGTGGGTGTAGGACATTCTGTAGGGCACACGTGGGTGTCATGGTGGGTGTTTTCCCATTAGGAGGGTGTCTTTGTCATTTTGGTTTGGGGTAGGACATTCTGTAGGACACACATGGATGTCCTGGGTGGTGTAGGACCTTCTGTAGGACACACGTGGATGTCAGGGTTGGTGTAGGACATTCTGTAGGGTGGCAGCAGCTCTCTGTCATTGCAGTGACCCTCACACACGTTCCTCTGCCAGTTTAGGAAATGACTGAAAGCAAAGTTAGTCCCAGGATACATCACAACTGGAGAGTGTGGAAATATTCTGTGTGCAGCCAACCATTTGTTGTGTTCCTAATACCCTGGTCCTTATTGCTGCCCAGCAGCACCTGACTGGTGGGGCCTTCCCTGAAAATGTCCTCCGAGATCAGGACTGCGATCTATAGAACGCTTTGGGTTAGAAAGGAGCTGTGTACATTTAAAAATTCATGTGCTGCTTCCAACTCCCACTTGCCTTGCTGGTGCTGCAGCAAGATTCCTCTGATGTTGGGGAGAAGTGAGGACAGAGAAATTCCCCGTGTCACACCCTGGAGCCCTGCTGCTGGAAGTACCTGTCACCACAAAGCTGTATTGACACTTAGCAAACCCCCTGCCTCTCCCAGATCAAGTCTTATTCAGCTGACTGGCAATGGATTATATTTTGTATAACGAGGCATGATCTAGCCCAAGTGTTTAGCATAATGGAAGAACAATAAATCATTCTGGAGCTGTCAGCATAAGATTTGGATGCTTTATATTACGTAAATAAACAGTGCCTCATTATACCCAGGAGTTTGTGTGAAATCAGGAGGCAGGAATTGTATTCTTTTGTTTCCAATGGGCGATAATTATTTTAAGCCATTGGAGTGAATAGGTTGTAATTCATTTGTACCTCCCTTTTGTCTGCTGTTGAAGAAGAGTTGAGAAATTGCCGTGCTTGTAAGCAGTGCTGTGTGTCTGGCACTGATAAATGTATCAAACTCGAGCATGACTTTATCTAGGAAACAGATTTTGATAGCTTGCTAGGATTTAGGTCATTGGATAATTCAGTGCAAACTGCAAATCTTAATGCTATTGACAGAAGACAGAGCACAAATAGGCAGCACTTTCTATAAATCCCAGACCTGTAAGTAGCTCTCCTTTCACAGATTTATAGTAAATGTCCTTGAAAGCTATTCAGGAAAATGAACACACTGGCTCTGGATTGACAGGTTGGCTTTTCAGATTCATGGCACCCACGTTTGCCCCGCAAGATGGGTTGTAAAAGATCTGCTTTGTAATGGAACGTGGATCTGTGCAGAATGCAGACTTCTTAGGATATACAAACTTTCCAGGATGCAGATCTGACATCCTCCCGTGCACAGGGAGAACTCCTCTGAAATTGCTGGGGTCACATGGATGCCAGGCTGATTTATCTGGGACTGGAGTTAAGTTCCTCCTCCTCAGCTCTTTGAATGTTAAAATTCTAAACCGAGAGACTGAGATGCACTCAGACACCCAGGAGCCTGGTTTGTGTGGAGCAAAGAAAGAAGGCAAAGAAATTCTGAGCCTCAAAAGGAAGGGTAACATTAGGTGAAAGGTTTCATGATTTTCTAATACAGTATTTGGCTTTGTTTAGCTTTAATTAAAACAAACCCCAGAACAACAACAAACTATCCTTCAGGCACAGAATAAGCCAGGTGTGTCCATCTTCTGAATAATGACTTTTTGGGCCTTCCTTCCTTTCAGAGGCTGGTCATCTTCTCCATGCTGGGAATAAATCTGAAGTGACGTGTCTGATTTCAGAGTTTCTTTTCTTTTTCAAAAATTCACATCTAGCTTAGCATGAAACGTTCTGTGACAACAGTGAAGTAACGTATGTCACACCTAAAGGAGAGTGGAGACTGAGTGACAGACACTGGCTGGGCTCAGACTGATCTGAACCCTGGTTTCTGACTGCTTCAGTTGACACTCCTTTAATTCAGCTGTGGAACACAGAGGGGAAAAAAAGCCTTTGCCAACCTCAGCACCTTCTCCAGCAGCTGTAAAAATTCCCAACACAGATGTCGTGTGTTTTGTCACTAAAACACATCCCTTGGGCTTTGGTGTCATGTTAATGAAAATCAAAGAAATGAAAACCATTTTTTGTCTCCTTCAAGACCCGTGGGTTTGTAAATCAAGCTGCACTCATCAGTCTCTTAGCTCGGCAGAGGAAGGAATTTGGACTCATGGATTAAAACACCCTCAGTGAGCATTAGCACAGCACTGCTCTCCAAAGTGCTCACAAACTTTGTGTTCAGGCCCAGCAGTTCCACATCTGTAATTGCTGGAATTGCTGTAATATTTTGACAGATGGAGAAATCTGGGGGTGTAAGTATTGGTATTAATCATTTTGTCAGATTTAAAATCGATTAATGCCTGTTTTCTGCTTATTCTGTGATAGTGGAATTTTCCTGATTTGAGATGCATGTTTCAGAACTGCTCATTTCCCAGGAAAAATCAGAATAAGATTAGTAGGCGTGCAGTGTGTACATTATCTGTAATGGCTGTGCTCCCTGTGATCAAAGGCAGAACTGTTCAATATGCAATTGCACAGTATCATGATCAAGAGCTGGCAAGAATAATCTCATCAGATCTGTGTCGGCAGGGCGATAACAAGTTGTTTATAGAAATTAATAGTGTGATCTTAAATTTTTAGGCTTTTCCCATGAGTGTGCTTGACCTTTTCTTCTTCCAGTGCTGTCATTTCATTTTCTGAGATTCTTTAGTTCTTCATCACTTACTTAGAGTCTGAAGGCAGAGTTCAGGTGTCACCTCTTGGTCAGGTGTAACTATGGTAACAAGGCAAGAATCAAGGTTTGTGGTCTTCCAATGCACATTTTGCCTGGGGTTAATAATGACCCCAATATTGGCAGCACTTAATATCCCCAAGCAATTACAGAAGGAATTGAAAGAAAATGAATGAGGATATTGATATTGATAATTCTGGACATTAGAGACCAGCTGGCAAGGAAATTAAGTTCTGTGATCCGTGGGGAAAGCAGGAGTTCAAACTCCACTCTGCTTTTCTGAAGGTCAGAGATGGACAGGACATGGCCTGGCCCCTTTTCCCTGCCCAGATCCTACCTCAGCCTCCTTAGAGCCTTCAGCTGGGAGCTGCTGTGGAGATGCACATGTGCTGGGCTGGAGGTGAGCACTTGAGAGAACACCTCAGTTCCCAGGAGTCTTTTCCAGTTTATAAATTAAAGGCTTAGTGCATCTGTGGCCATCCCAGTCAGGAATCTCTGTTCCATCCTGGCTGATGGCTCCGCACTCACCAGACCCAAAACTGACCCAAAAAAGGTTCTTTGCTCTCTGCTGGCTCAGCAGGACCGGAGGGTCCCAGGGGAGCTGAGAGGCAGCAGCAGAGGGGACGGAGGGCTGTGGCAGCCAGGGCTGGTTCCTCAGGAACCTAGGAATCCTGTCGTGTTCCTCTTCCACAGCCCTGGCACAGCTCTGGTGCTGTCACAGCTCCTGCAGGAGAGGGGCTCCCCTTCCATCCCTGCTTGGCTCACGCTTCTCCTTCTCCCAGCAGGGATTTCAGATCCACATCTTCTTGTCCAAGTCTCAGACCATGAGGGTTTAAATCCTCTGCATCCTCCGGGCTGCCTGACGGGCTGTTCCTGTCCCAGGCATGGGCTGAGTGCCCCGAGTGACCCGAGTGACCCCTGTGCCCTGAGTGACCCAAGTGACCCGTGTGCCCCGAGTGACCCCTGTGCCCTGAGTGACCCGAGTGCCCCTTGTGCCCTGAG
>VZRV01002762.1:26783-41783 GCA_013398115.1 Falcunculus frontatus | reverse complement strand
CCCGAGTGACCCCTGTGCCCTGAGTGACCCCAGTGACCCCTGTGCCCGAGTGCCCCTTGTATCCTGAGTGCCCCGAGTGACCCCTGTGCCCTGAGTGCCCTGAGTGACCCTTGTGCCCTGAGTGACCCCTGTGCCCTGAGTTCCCCTGTGCCCCAAGTGCTCTTTGTGCCCCTTGTGCCCTGAGTGCCCCTCGTACCCTGAGTGCCCCTTGTGCCCCGAGTGACCCCTGTGCCCTGAGTGCCCTGAGTGCCCTGAGTGACCCTTGTGCCCTGAGTGACCCTTGTGCCCTGAGTGCCCTGAGTGACCCTTGTGCCCGAGTGCCCCTTGTGCCCCTTGTGCCAGGAGGCTGCTCTGGCCGCAGCTGTCCCCTCTGCCCGCTGCAGCTCAGGGGATGTTCTGTGACACTCTCTGCCTGAAGGAAGCAGAGGCCAGCCCCAGCATCAATCCCAGCCCGCTGGCAGAGGTGTCCATTGCCAGTGTCAGCATCCCCCCTCTGGGAACAGCTCTGCCCGAGAGCCCCTGAAATGTGCTGCCCCTCGAGCTGACACAGAGTTCTGCCAGGATCTTACCACTATTAGGAGACTCTAAATGTTTTTTCCCTGTGACTTAATTAGCAATAGATTGTGTCATTTTATTGCAGATGAGCTTCTGCCAGTGCTCTTTGCCTGTGCTGTGGTCTGGGGGGGTGGCTCAGCAAACCCCCTTTGCTCTGAAGCTGTGGTGTTGTTATCTACCTGCAGTCTTCAGCAGTCATAAATTCCTGTTGCTGCTTAAAGTCTCTGCACACCAGCCACGTGTGGCCTGGTGATGAATATGGATTAAATTGTGTTTTAAGTATTACTTCTGTGATTGCAGTTTCTGGTGCTCCTCGCGAAATGGTCCGTCTGTTTTGTTTGTGTTATCAATGGGAATGCTTTGAAAATTGCTTTGGTGCTAAGGAGAGCAGGAGGAAAACATTGCTTCACAGTGAGCATTTTGAAAGAGTGTTTATACCCAGAGCATCAAATTAATTTCCCCAAAGAACAGGTTGAGCTGATCAAAACCAAAAATGATCATTGGTTTTGCACATATTTGAATACAAATAATTTAATTTCAAAAAGTCTGTTAAATGCAGCAGCTCATGGTCATTTCCATATTTCCTCCAGCACAACGTAATTATTTTCTTAGTCTCCATTTTCTTGGTTTTAACCATGGAATAAGCTGTAGCATCCTTTTCTCTGGGATGCAGCCAGGTGCAACTCAGTGGCTGGGCAGAATCAGGGCACAGCTTGAGCCCTGATGTTCCTGATCTCAGTTCCTAAAGGTGCCAACCAGGGGAGGTGGAGCAGCAGCACATCAGTCCTGTGTTTGCATTCTTTATGTTTCTCTGCAAAGCTTTTGATTCTCAGTTGAACTCCTCTGAGAATTCCTAATGGAAAATAGTTGAAAGCTTTAAAATATCTAGAAATTCTGCCAGACCTTTGTAGGTTCTCAGAAATCCTTTAGCATTTGTGGGAATTGACAATCAGCAGCACTCACATACTTAGTTTTCCATACATATATTTTTTTTAAATGTTTTTTTATACGTACCTCATCACAGCAGCGAGTGAATTGCATTACAGCTGCCTAATACCCTGCAGGCTGGAGGATTATGATCCTTTTGCTGAACACAGGGAAGCTTATTTAGAGTTCAGAACTGTTCTTCAGCCCTTTCAGGGTGTTTGTGCTGAAGCAGGAGTCCGTGTCCAGGTCAGCTCTGCTTCCTTTGTGAGTCCTTGGGTTCCACACTTGGTAATTGCTGCCCTGTTCCTTACACTTGTTCTGAACCTCATCTCCAAGAGGGCAGGGGTCATAAACAGCAAAATAGACTGAAAAATGCCAGGACGTGACATGGATTACAAGAGTCTGAATTCGTCCTCCCTAAAATCAAAGTTACTTAATGCAAGAAGGGCAAAAAGCCCTTCAGTATCAGCCTGCTCCTCTGAAGGGCTTAATTAGGATGGAAAAGCTCCCAAATGAAGTAGAGCTGATGTAACAAACACGAGAGATGAGGCTGCAGTTGGGTGATTTGCTCTGCACAGTTGCATTTAGCTAGCAGGTCAAACAGGAGAATGTCCAATATTCTAAGAATAACCTTTGTAAAAACGTTAGACAGTGAAAAAATAAACCTTTTAATTTGATTATAGGGAGCTTTACCAATCATTTCCATTAAGCCATGCACTGCTAGGAGGTTGTGTCTCTTTTTGAGTCGAAACAGGAATGTGGACTTGCCAAAACCTTGAAAGACTGTCACAAGCCTCTCTCCGTGGGTAAATGTGAATCTCATTACAAGGAAGTTAAAGTAGAAATCCTGACATTTTCAAAGCAAGGACCAGATCCTGATGTGAATGGTTCAAGTGTGACACCCAAATTCAAACCCAGACTCTGAGCTGCAGGCAGCTGATCACTGAAACTGCTCAGCAGGAAATTCCCAGGCAGCTCACCTCTATTGAATTTTAATGGAGTAAATTCACTTAATTACATCTGTAAAGAAGAATTTAGGTAACTAAAGGCACGCAGGTTTGAAGATGTTGTGCTTTGACTTTTTAGGCAACCTTGGATAGTGGAAGATGTCCCTGCCCATGGCGTGGGGTGGGATGAGAGGAGCTTTGAGGTCCCTTCCAACCCACACCAGTCTGGGATTCTGTGACAGGGCTCTGTGTGAGCTGGGATGAGGGGAGGAGAGAGCAGTGCTGCTAAGAGAAAGGGGTTACTTGGCTGACAGCAGGGCTCAGGATACCAGAAACAGTATTTCTGTAGATAATTATGTAGAATAAATAAGCCTCGTATGGAATCTGTTCACACAGTTGTGGAAAAGCAGATTTTAATTTCTGAGCATACAGTTTAATGTGAGCAGAATCTCTAAACAGAGAGTTGACACTGTTAACAAAGGTAATATTAGATTTGAATGAGAAACTTTGTATGGTTAATTAAAAATCAAAGGCACAGTTACAACAGAAGTAATTATCCAGGAGTATTAAATCAGTTGCAAGTCCAAGCCCATAAAAGAATTAATCAGGAATAATTTAATATTTGATATTGAAGGCTTATATTTTCCACTAATGCCAAAATCCATTCCATTAACCAGTACAATTCTTCAAGTCTATCTGCAGACTGAGTCCCTAAAAGCAGGACAGCAGAGGAACAATTCAATGGGAAGAAGCTTTAATTCTTCTTTTATAGTACAGTTCCAGTAAATAGAGGGGTGTTTGTGCTGAGAGAATCCTCTGGCTGAGGCCAAGGATTGTTCTGATCATTTCTCCACCAGGGGCTGAGAGCAGGTGCCAGAGGAGGGATGTGAGAGCAAAGGAATCTGCTTTCCAGCTGGGCAGCTCAGTGTGTTTGTGATCTAGAGGTGTGATCCAGTTCTTTCTTCTATTAATTAATTTGATTTTTCTTTAAATTGCAGTGGAGGTCAATCCATAGAAACATTTCTGTTTTCTGTAGCCATGGACTTCTGATGCAGCTACATTATATGGGACAACATGGTCTTGTCTTTGTTTTGAGCCCTGCCATCTGATCATTTTCCCTTTTCACTTGTGATGGAAGCCCATGAATCTCTGCTCTTGGTTCCATTCACCAGACTACTGATCCTCTTGTGAATTCCTGTTGTAGCCTCTCTCACTCATCTTTTTTTTCTTGCATCACCTTCTTGGCCCCTGTGGGGCCCTTCTCAGCTGTCCCGGACATGCACAGGAAACAATTCAAGCAGGTTAGAAAAGGAAATCAAAATGATTTGCTTTTTGTGATGAGGGAGTTGAAATGCTGGGTGCGTTGGGGGAAATTCCTGAAGCAGAAAGACATAAAAAAAGCTCTGAATGATGGGGAGATTGTGATCACCATCTGACTCCTCCTGAGTGACCAGCTCAGCTCAGACTGGGTCTCTCTGAAGTCAGAGCAAGCCACCACAGTAACTGATCCTGGAGAAGAGGTTTTTGTTGAGCAGAGCTGTCCTTTGCCCAGGTAGGTCAGGAGCTTTGTATGGATTTTGGCTGCACGAGCTCGCAGTAAATTCTGAACAAACAGGAAAACCTGACCAAATAAAAGCAAAAGTCAGACGGTGTCGGTCCAATGTGTCTGGCAGTATCTTGAAGAAGAAGCATTTATTATTGTCATTTAAAGGGTTTTTTTCTTCCTTTTTAACCCAGTAAGTAAACTTGTCACACACCAGTCCAGAGCCCCCTGCAGCCATTTATCAGCTGGGCTCCTGCCAGAGCTGATGTTTGGGGAGGGCTGTGAACAGGGTGATAAATGGGCACACCAGGTCTGAGGCAGTTATTTATCAGATCAAGTGCTTTATCAACTATCAAGAAAAGGCTCCTTTACCTTCCCCTTCCTCCTGAACTGTAAACTTAGCCCTGAATAACTTAGCTGGAAAAAAATTCTTTCCTCAAGCAGATAGTTCTTAACTTTCAGTATTTTCAAAAAAATACCCTCACAAGACCTTGAGGTAGTTCCAGTTGGATTTGTTTCAGCTCGTGGGCTCTCACATGGCAGGAAGGCAGGAGAGCTCCTGGCCATCAGGTTTGCTCTCATTAAAAGCAGTGACAAGTTTGCAGTCGAAGTCAGCAGATCCAGAACGAGCCCCAGCCCTTGCTGGGTGTCTGACCTTGGGAACAGCCTCCTGAGCAGCCATCCAACACCACAGATGATTTATTTATTTATCAGGGTGAGCAGTGCAGCCTGGAGCTGCTCAGGGTCACAGCTTCAGAACCCTTATGGAGTGAAGAATTCTGAACAAAGGGCTTTATTCCTAGGGGGGTTTTTGCCCCCCATTTAGGAAGAGAAGAAGCTGGAGGAAGCAAATGAAACTGTTACCCTTGCACTGACATCAAATGAGTTCTTGGGTGCAGATCTCTGGATGCACCGGATTAGGAAAATACTTCACATGTCCTGGGTACAGAATATGTAATTTGATGTCAAGTCCAGATTTATTTCCTTGAGGACATGGGGCTCATACCAACACAAGTTCTCTGCCAATCGTTCCAGAAGGATTAGACATTAAACAACAGTCACAGAACACACAATATGGTCTTAAAGGCATTGAGTCTGAAGCAAGCATGTTCCCCAGGATATTATTACAAGATTCTTCATGTCTCTTTTCTAATGGCTTTTTGGATTCCCTGCTTTCAGCCTGCCACAGCCAGCTTTACAAGTGTCCAACCACTCTTTTCTCTGGAATTAATTTTTTTTTTCCCTATTGTAAAGCATTTGTGATCATTCTTCTGTCTGTCGAACTGCTTCTTAAGTTTATTGCTTTTCTGTGGTACTGTTAGGGATTTTATTTCCCAATTGGTATTACTTTTTAACTACTCATGTAAATCTGTATCAGTTCAGATTCATGCAGAAAAAACAATTTGTCACAAATCTGTAAAGGCTAAATGATCAAAGCAGAGCTTGCGGGCTCACTGCTTTCTTTCTCAGCCTACTTCCAGACCTAAAAATATTTTATCTTCATTCAGATTCTGATACTGCCCTTTACCATAGCCTTTATCTGTGGCAGGGGAGTCAGATGTACAGGTCACCTCCTTGGCTCATCTGCAAAATCAGCAAAGTTGCACCCATTTATATCCTGGCAGTTGTTGTCACTGGCTAATCACAGAGAAAAAGTTCTAAGTAAGTAGTGCCACTGAAGTCCAGGCATAAAAACACCTCAATGGGCACAGAATTTTTAACTAGGGAGATTGTTAGAAATAAAACTTTGGTTGCTGTGTTCTAGTAAAAAAAAAATGAAAATTGTAATTTTCTTCCCAAGACCAAGTGCAAGAGCTGAAGTTTGTGGCTCCTCAGCTGCAGGGGTGGTGTTATAACCAAAGTGTTATAACCAAAGTACATGGGATGAGTGGCCCTCGCCACTTTTGTGCCTAAACCAGGGTGTGAATGCCCCTCTCAGCACGAGGGGTGATGGGTTTAGCCCCAGTGGCAGGAGGGTGCAGCCACTGCAGGCAGGGACCAGCGTCCTTGCCCACTCAGTGCCATGGAATTTTTCTAAGGACATGCTGTGACCCAGATTCTGTCCTGGCCATCGTGGTGTCCTCACGAAGGTCACGGTCACATGTCTCAGAGCAGACTTTGGCCCCATTTGCCATATGGGAGCCGGAACATCATCTTTTTTCTGCCTGTCCCCTTTGTTTATTTGTGTGTTTCTGTTTAAAGCTCAGATGAAGAGCTAATTACGAAGCCAGCAGAGCCCACTGGCTGCAGGCTGCCCCGCTGCTCTGCCCTTAGTCTGCTCATGAATGAATTGTTGGGTTGGAGGCAGCTTTCCAGGGCCCCTGTGATGGTCCCAATTTAGCTCAGGCTGCTTATTGCCTGACATTCCTAAATATGAATGTGCTACGCAAACTGCCAGGCCAGTCTGGAAGGGAATTTTGGAACAGGCAACTGAGTCACTTCTCCTCTGCACAGTGACCTGGAGAACACGAGTTCTCTTTTCCTTATAAACCTTTTCCTTCCCTTTAGAAAAGTGAAAAACTCGTTTGGTCCTTGCTCTGTGGCTCTGCCACGGGAGTTTACATTGATTGCCACATTTGGGCAGATTTCATCCCTGCAAATCTGCTGTTTTCTCCTTGTCACTGCATCATTTTCTCCTTGTCTTGCCACCTCATTTGGTCCATCATCGATGTTGCTATCAGGATTTTCCACATGCGGCAGGGAAATGGGATGGCAGAGCTCCAGGGATGGCTGCTGGCTTTGCCAGGGGAGGCTTGGGCAGCTCAAAAGCTCACTGCTTCTCAGCTTTCCTCTCTGGAAAACTGCAAGAGCAACTGCAGAACTTCTAAAATTACAGGAAAATTGAGTCAGAGTTGATAAATGTGTTGATAAATTGATTTCATGATCTTAGAGGTCTCTTTCAACCTGCATGGTTCTGTGTGCACCTTGATTTGCCTGCTTTACTGACGGCTCTTGCTAAACCTCCCAGAGTTAAACCAAAGCCGTGGGAGATGGGAGGAGAGGAACAAAACGTGGCTTTTGGAGATGTGCAGCATCCTGGAATCACAGTGGCAGAGCTGAGTGCTAAAGAGGGCTGTGAGGTGCCCAGCTGTGAGGGTGTCACGGGAAACAGCACGGACCTGCCCCTGGAAGAGGTGACTGGGACACTTTAAAAGCTGGGAAAATTGTGGGAGATAACGGAGCAGTTTGGGAGGAGGGGGCAGAAGGTCAGGGACTGCAGGGTGACAGTGAGGCACCGTGTGCCCGGCTGGGGACAGCTGCCAGGGCAGATGCTGTGTGAGGAGCCTGGATCTGCTCTCAGGGAAGGCTGTGCCTGCCCAGCACTGGGCTCCCAGGGCCACCCTGGGCATGTGGCACACGGAAACTGAGCCACCAGGGCAGGCTCCTGGAGATGGACTGCGATGGAAATTAATGGAATGTTTCACAGCAGGGCCTCCGAGTGCAAACAAAGTTTTGTAAAGCACTGGCAGGCAGAGCCCAGCAGATGTGTGCTCACACGCTGGAGATTCCACCAGAGCTGTTTGCAGGTGAGAACGTGTCTGTTGCTGAAACAATAGGAAAATATTAGGAAGTATAGGAAGTTACTGCAGCTCTGTGGTCATTGACTCGTCCGTGTGTTCCTGGAGTATCCCCAGTTCTGGTCTGTGCACAAACTGGTTCCGTCCCACACCTGATTCCGTGGGAGGTGAGGATGGGTAATGATGGATAATGGATGGATAATGGGTGGATAATGGAGTGTGGGAGCAGGGAGGGCTCTGCTGCAGCAGCAGCCTCTGTTCCCAGCCGTGCCCAGCATTTGCTGCGTGTCCCACGCTGCACAGACATTCCCCAAGTCCTGCATCCTTCAGCAAAGGGAAGTGGGACCTGCAGATTCTCTCATCAGCAGCTCCCCTTCCCTGGACAAACTGTGTGTCCCCGTCCTTCCCTGTCCCCTTCCCCCATTCTCTGCCTCAGATTCCTTCCCGCTCCACCTCTCCCATCCTTCCCAGCCCCAGCTCCCTCCCAGCTGGTCCCTTGCTGCTGTGACAGTGCAGAAATGCTCTGGTGGCCAGAGCAGGGTGGCAGGGGGTGCCAGGTGGCACCGAGCCCTGAGTGCCCCTGCCCGTCAGCCCTGGGGCAGCAGGACGGGAGGGCAGCGAGTGTGCAGCCAGGGAATTACACAGATTTCGGTGCTGTCTGGCTCTGGAAAGCAGAGAATGACAAAATAAAACCTGTCAAATTTCTCTGCTGGGTGTTTCTGCGTTGCAGGGGTTGCTCTGAGGTGCTCCAAGGAGCCGATGGCAGATGGGGAAAGGCTTCCCCAGCTGTGTCCATAGGATTCCCTTTGGACCAGAGCACAGGGGTTAGCACAGGCTGGAAGATGGGAGGGATTTGTGTGCAGCTGGGAATACAGCCTGGGAATGACAGCACCAAGCTGGGAAAGAAACAGAATTTTAAAAAAACCATATTAAACAAGGCTGGTGATTTGTTGGGGGATTTTTAATGCTTCCCTCCATGAAAGCAGAGCTGTTGCAGTCAGTCTGGCCCCCATCATGTTGGCTCTGCTACACATCCCACCAAATATTTACTCTGCTAAACTGCATTGCCAGAGTCTCGTTGGCATCTTTTCTTTGAAGTGATATCCCAGAGCTTTCATTTTGTTGCTGGAAATCCCTACATCATATCCCACAGTCCGCCCCTCGCAGAGCTCCGAAACCCCCTGCAGGCACCAAACCTCTGCATTCCCAACTGCAGGCCCGAGAATCAGAGGAGCTTCCCGCTGGCACATCAATCCAGCCCCGAGACACTGACCCCATGTGTGAAATTGTGATTGGCTTTAGCTAATTCCTCATGACGTGTCCCCAGCAGCCTCAGCAATTGAGTGGCATCAGACACAGAGCTTGCCTGTACCTTAGGCCACATTCCCAGCTCTGCTCCTCTGAAAGGTCTCCTGTGAGGATCAGACGTGCCTTTCTCTCCTGTGATGGTGTCTGACAGTGCTTAGGGAGAGCCAAGAAGAAATCCTCCCCAAATATGTTTGTTTGTTCGCTTTTAAGGGCAAACTTTGTCGATTATCAGCGAAAGCAGCCTGTCTGGAGACCAAAATCAAGTATGCACACACAGCTTCATGGAGTTACAGTTTGGGGCCTGTGAATTAATTAGCAATTTCTCTGAAGAACCTCAGCCTGCCAACTCTCAGGCTTCCTGGGTGTGACTTTGATAAGCAGTGAAGGTACATGACAGCTCCCTGGGATGGTGGTAGCCTACTTAGCACTGCAAACCACCCAGACACCGAAGGACGGCTCCCCAGAAGGATGCTAACACAATTCCTAAACGTTACACATCAAAGGGACTTTGTCGTCTAAAACCTGAGACAAATTAAATTTACATTGCCTCTGCAGCTAGGAAGAAAGCGATCTCCCCTGGGAGGGTTTGCCTCGCCGGCTGTCAGGGTGTGAAGGAGGAGACCCAGTACAGCCCCGTGGCTGTGCTGGTACCATCCCAGCCTGTCCCAGTGCTGAACAGCTCATTGCCCTCTCCAGACAGTTTGCCCGTGGGCTGTTTGCTCCCACAAATACAGAAACCACAGGTTTAAAATTCCACCTTTCTGCTGTGTGAAGTCGCTGTCGGAGAGCTCAAAGCCCTGGGTGCCTCTGTGCCAGCAGCAGAGCTGTAAATAACAGCGAGCCCCGAGGAAGGAGGCAGCAGCCCTCACCATGACTCTGTTCTTGCAATTGTTCTTTGCCATGTTTTACCTGCAAGGAAACTGTTCCCTATTGTTGGGTGCTTCAGCAGCCTGACCTCAGCTCTGAGCTGTGGCCTGGGCACTGCACACACACAAAACAAAACAAAGGTTCCTGTTTTGAGCCATTCCAGCTGAGCCACACCAGACAGACAAAGCTAAGGAAAAGGGACTCAACAGGAAAATGTGGTTTTCTCTCCCTGGGAGTGAGATGATTTATTTCCTGGCTCTTCTCATCACCTAAAGATGTGGAATTGCATCCTGCAGTCACAGGCAGTGTCCACAGTCGGGATTGCCTCTGTCCCACACCCCGTGTGAAACAAGGGAATTACCTGGGCAGCAGCCTGGCTCTGCTGGGGCAGGCACCTGCATTTGGCTCCTGAGATGCTTTTCTGTCCTTCTTGAGCTTTTTACGGAACATCACAGGCTGTGGAATGAGAAACCTCTCGCTGCTGGTCACCTTCTAATGATCCCACTTTTCCTTTGTACCACCTGCCTCTCGTTTTGCTCCTTCTCTCCCTATTTACTACACACAGCACTGTCTTATGTATTTAGCCTTTCTTCCCCACCCCCTCCTCCAGCCTTACTGATAGATTCTGTCTATATCGAGATGAAAGTTCGTCAGTAAGAATATAAAATAGCTTAAAGGCTTTGCAAAAGTTAAGTCCGAGATTAAATATAATTAGGTGTTTTTCCTGAATGCCTTGTGTGTGACAGTAGGAGGGGCAGGGAGTCTCTCTGATTATCCCATGGTGCTTTTTCCCTACAGCACAATCCAGCCATGGGCTGTTCTCTGTTTTTTAGCTGGAAAATTGTGATTGCTGGGCTTAGTATGTGTTTGGGGTTTTATTTCAGTGCTTGTCCTTGCCACATCTGCTCCCTGCATTGATTCTGCCCCAGTGAGGAGGAGGGAGAGCGTGGCTGGAGGTGTCACCCCCCATCACATGGACTCTAAATTATTCAAGGAATCACAGGCTGAGGAAGAAAGGATGAAAAATATATTCAAGCATTGATTCTGCCACCCACTCCTTTCTAAACAGTGGTTTTGCAATCACATTTTACCATTAAAAAAAATCCATTTTCCCCTCTCTAGCAGCTGTGTGGAAGAGTAGGAGTCAGCAGGTAGATCTGTCCAGAGAAACAAGCATTTGAGTTTCTGTGGATGCTCCTTTTTAACCCTGTGTCAGCACATCTGACCGTGCAGCTCTCCTGCCTTACTGAGGAAAAAAGGAAACTGATTAGGCAGCAAGTGCTTGAATTAAATGTGATTAATTCACTTATATCCCCCCTCCTCTCTCCCATTTCCCGAGACTTCAGGTTACATTCTGCATGATGAAAGGTGCCCACATTAAACCAAACATTTAACCTTGAAGTTCACGTCAGTCTTCTCACATTGTTGCATTCAGGTTTCACCATCGTTTCTCATACTTTCAGTATTTCAACTTGTACTTTCAACTCTTCCATTTATATTAAAGGTCTCACAAATTAATGTGGGTTATTTCTGGCCACTGTTCCTTTATTCTTTTGGACGCAGAAGAATTGCAGCTAATTTTTCAATATTTTTTTCCAGTGCATCCTAAAGAATCTGGAAACAACAGGGGAAATAAGGAAATCAGAATTATATTTTATATATTTCAAGCTGTTTGCAAGCTCAGAGCTGACAATAATGTACTACAGGCGAGGAAATCTGCTTTGGAGCAATTCTGGTTTCTCTGCACCACCTTGTATCTAGCCCCGCCAGCTGCTTCTAAAACTTGTACTTCAGCTGCCGTAATCTTATCATTAAAGGTGGATTTAGGTTTTAAGAACCGATGAACAAACCCTTTTTCCTTGCAGCCACAGGCTGGGAGATGACTCTGCATTTCAGGTGCAAGCTCAGCTTTACTCCAGCGCTCAGCACTAATCCCAAATAATCGAGGGGTGGTTCATGGACCCGCAGAGGTTCTCTGGAGAGAGGCAGCTCTGGCCTTTGTTGTTCAGCTGCTGCTTCCTGACTTCTCAAATCCCTTCTCTGTGGCTGGTTTTGTTTCCTACCCTTGCAGTGGTAACAGGAGGAAAAAAGCTGAGTTTGACCACATCCATGAGAATGTCAAGCATTTAGACTTTATTGGTTTAGAAGCTTACTAAATTTAAACAGAAGCATTAACATGGCCTTAGGCTCTCTTGACAGTTATAAACTCTTCCTTGGGGGGATTTCTGTAATGCTTTCTAATCAGCTTAAGGAGTTAATTAAACAGCTGTCACTTAGCTTCTTAATTCTGAGACTTGATGCTAAATAAGATTTGAAATTAGTTATGCATGACTGAAGCGTGGATCCTGTGATATGAGCAAGATGGCTGAAGAGAAGGAAAATCTAGGTCTTTTTTTAATTAAATAGTGAAAAGATTCAAGGTGGTAGCCTGGATTAATGCTCTACATGCTGATGAATAGAAAATATATTAAAAAAAAGAAAATAGAGAACATTAAGGAATGTCAAATGGGAGGGATTTTCAGGCAGCTCTTCCTTCTCACTTGTGGCATGCTCTGGCCTTCGGGAGATTTCAGGGATCAGTTTATTCTCTTCCTGATTGCAGTCTGTACATAACCCAAAAGCCAAAATACCTATTGAAAGCAGAGAGGAACACGCTTGGTTTCTGAAATTAGATCTTTAGCCTGCAAAGCTCCATTCCACTGCCAGAATGAAGAATGTCACAGGAGATCTGCTGTGCTTCTGGAACGTGAATTTCAGTGTCAGGGGCACTTGATCATCCTTTTTTCCCTGTGTACTGTAGCAGGACAAGCCCTTCTCCTCCTGAAGGGTGCGACTGTGGAATGATGCACTTCACATACAAGAGAAAAGCAGCGATATTTGATTGATAATTAAGGCAGTGAGTTGACAAAGGCTGGTGGTAAATTCAGGATTCAGTGGCAAGGTGCTCTTGAGTACTGACAGACGGGGTCACACAAAACTGGCAGGGGGAGCTTCCCTCTGAGCCAGGGGGCTCAGAAAGGAACCCCTTGTGTGGAGTTTAGTGAGCAGGATCAAAGCTGAGCATGAGTTAGCCATGCATTTATTTCTTTACAAAGTGTAGATAGATACATATACACACAAACATTAGAAAATGCTGTGTGTACACAGACAACTGGGGGCAGAAACAGAAATTCAGAAAGATTTATAAAGATATTGTTGAAGTCCTTTTTTTTTCTACCCTAGGAAATATAAGGCAGAAGATGTCTGAAGGGAAATTAAATTTCAGGGAAGCTACCTATTAAAATTGAAAAAACTAATAGGTATTCACTTCTGCATTTCAACTTAAATAGATGCTTACTGTGTACGTCTTCTGAATATGTTTCTGCTGGAGGGCTTAATATGCTCAGTTATTTAATATGAATCTCTTCAGTAAGCAAAGAACACTCACCCCAGCATCTTCTTTAAAGTATTACTATTTATTTACCATGGTAGCAATTTCAGAGTGAAGATTACCTGGTTTTCCATTTCTAATACAAGAAGAGACATGTTTTTCTCTGATTATTATTTCATTTTGTTATTGGAGGGGCTCAGTGTAAGTGAATTATAGAGATATGCTGTGCTAATAGTTAGAGAAAGTTCAGCATCTTTTTAATAGCTGCTGAGGGAATCAACTTTTAACAGTGAGACTTTTTGGCTGTAGCTTTGCAAAAGCGTAACTGTTCCCATCCTGAAGTGCCCTGACACCTTATCTCCTGTAATCTACGTTAGTTATAGGTAAAGAACATAATATTTCTTCAGGAGATTCCTTTTTCACTCAAGCAGCAAAAAGCAACAGTTTTAAATTAGTAACTATTTAGATTTGTAGCTTGTACATGCTGAGGCTCTGAACTGTAAATCTCAGTGTAGCTAAATAAGTTTCATGTTCGTTTCCTTAAAATGAAGTCATTTTCATGTGCATTCACCAGGGCAGCGTTGAGCCCTCTCTGGCCATTAAAGCAGTGCCTGCAGGAGCCTTTCCCTGTGCCCCTGCTGTGTAAATTGGTGTAAATGGTTATTGCTCCTCTCTCTGGAGGGGTGAGACACAAACCAGGTGCCCAAAGAAACCATCCTCTGCGTCCTTCCATGGGGAGGTACTGAAATCTCTGCCAGCAGAAAGTACAGCTCAGTCATCCCAGTGCCAGCCCAGTGCCAGCCCAATTCCAGCCCAGTACCAGCCCAGTGCCAGCCCAGTGCCAGCCCAGTGTCATCCCAGTGCCAGCCCAGTGCCAGCACAATTCCAGCCCAGTTCCAGCCCAGTGTCATCCCAGTGCCAGCCCAGTTCCAGCCCAGTGTCATCCCAGTGTCATCCCAGTGCCAGCCCAGTGCCAGCCCAGTGCCACCCCATTGCCAGCCCAGTGCCAGCCCAGTGTCAGCCCAGTGTCATCCCAGTGCCAGCCCAGTGCCAGCCCAGTGCCAGCCCAGTGTCATCCCAGTGCCAGCCCAGTGCCAGCCCAGTGTCATCCCAGTGTCATCCCAGTGTCATCCCAGTGCCAGCCCAGTTCCAGCCCAGTGCCAGCCCATTTCCAGCCCACTCTGCTCTCCTCCTGCTGCAGTGACCCACTGGGTGGCTTTGCTTTCCTGACACTGAGCAAGCAGATGTTGGCTGAAAGTCAGAGAACCACCTCAGCCATTTGTATGAACTCCAGGAATTCCTTCTTGCCCCTCACCTCCCTCGTTGCTTGGGGAGAGACAGGGGACAAAGATTGCTTTGGAGATTTTTGTCATGGCCTGAGCAGCAGCAATACCAAAATGTGCTGCTCATTGCAGGGGTACAGAGCACACACAGTTCTGAAAACTCTGTTTCTGAACGTGGCTCTGGGGCTTGGATCCAGACACAAGCTACAAAACTTTGAATCTGGGATCTTTGATTTCTGATAGAGACAAGATGGGTTTGCTTTCTTACCTCAGAGTCAGGAGGATTGTGCTCATTTCATGCTCTTGAGTGCTGTCTTTGGAGCTGCTGTGGTTATTTACAGATGGGTTAAGCACAGAGCTGCCAGGCTGCAGCCTCCCACGGGGGCTCTGGGGCAGGACTGGGGCCGTGTCCCCGAGCTCTGCAGCCATGGGGGGCTCTGGACACGCAGCACTTCCCAGTGGGTGAGATGTGCCATAGCCTGGGACAGCAGGGCAGTGACAGGAACATCTGGGGCACCACAGCCTGGCTGTGCAGGCATTGCACACAGGGAACATCTGGAACATCTGGGGCACCACAGCCTGGCTGTGCAGGCATTGCACACAGGGGTAGGGAACATCTGGGGCACCACAGCCTCGCTGTGCAGGCATTGCGCACAGGGGGAGCAAGATCTGGGGCACCACC
>VZRV01002762.1:6288-26740 GCA_013398115.1 Falcunculus frontatus | reverse complement strand
GGGCGTGCGCACAGGGACAGGAGCATCGGGGGCGCCACAGCCTGGCTCTGCAGGCATTGCACACAGGAACATCTGGAACATCTGGGGCACCACAGCCTGGCTGTGCAGGCATTGCACACAGGAACATCTGGGGCACCACAGCCTGGCTGTGCAGGCATTGCACACAGGGAACATCTGGGCCAGGATGAGCTCTGGGCTCAGAATATCCAAAGCTAGCCACCAGGGAGCTCGGAGACTCAAAAGAAACTCATGGAGCTTTTGAGAATCATTCTCAGTTACTGGCTCTTACCAGGGGAAATTACATTTGCCTTTGGTAAGCAGACCTCATTAATCACGCTGTTTCAAAGGCTTGGTTATTAAACTTCCCTTTGCTTTATAAAATAATTGCAAGGGTCACACTGTAATGGATCCACGGGAGGGAGAGAGCTGTTCCTGCTTGGGGGAGCAGCTCTTTGCAGTTTGCTGGGTGCTGTGGTCTCCAACAGTCCCAGTGAAAGGAGATTCGTGCCCAGGTGTGTGCAAAACCACCACCACCAGGACCTAACACCTGGATCCTGTAATTACAGTGCGTGCTTAACAGTGCTTGTTGGGTCAAGCTGCCCCCATTTGCAGCTCTGTGGAGCCTACGGGAGAGCAGCAAAAGTTCCTGAGTTACCTGCATACAGGAACTTGGGTGCAAAGCCCAGATGTGGGAAAAAATCAAAGAACCTGGGAACTTAATTGCAAATCTGAGAACTCGGTTGCTTGAGCAATATGTTCTGCACTGAGAACAAATGTGTGCTCAAGACAGACCTGACTGTACAGGCAGATATTCTCACCTTTGTATGAATTACAATTTCAAAATATCTGAAGGGCTTTTGTGCTGAGGGAGGAAGAGGATTTTCTTCTCAAGTTCTCTTTTTGTGAAATCCTCTTTCTCCCATCCCTGAAGATCATGGTGAGGATGGGGCAACCTTAGCAAAGCAGCTATCAAGTGACCAGGAGGGGTTTGTTTCTTTATTTAAATATTGCTTTGAGTCCAAATAAAGTGTGTCTGTTTCTTTAAGGAAGAGGAAAAGGTCTTTTTGATCTGAATACTTTAGAGGAGAGAACTCTCAGCTTCTCCCCTTAGCTCCTTAGCCAAGAGGCAGTAGGAGCAGTCATCATCTTCTGGTAACTTGGTTCCAATCTCCCACTTTGTTGTCTTCCAGGAGTAAAATCAGGTCAGTCTCAGAGCTCATAGTGGGAGCTATTTAGATAATGAGAATTTAGCACTTGGGGGGCTTGGGAAGCCTTTATTGCACAAGAGCCAGCTGAAATCAAGAGCTCTTGTTCTCCAGGATGGTCCAAGCTTCACAGGCACAGCTCTGAGAGGCTCAGAGACCTTTCCAGAAATGGGCAGGATCTTGCAGTTAGGAGAGGAAGGACTGGGGCAGCAATTTGTGCTCCGAGTGTCTTGGCAGAGATCAGTGATTCTGTGGTGCCAGACAGAGGTGACACCCAGGTGACAAAGAGCCCTGCTTAGTCTGATGCTCTCCAGATAATCAGAGCTCAGCACTTTGAACTAAGAAGTGGTGAATCAAACAGGAGGAATGGGTTTTGCAATAATCCTCACAACAGTGAGGTGCCACAGGCACTGCTCAGCACAGAGCTCACTGTGTTGGAACAGCCCAGGCCCTCTCAGCATCCCTCCTCCTTCCCAGAGAGCCTGGGTTTGCACACACCTCTGTAACAGGCAAAGAAAGAGGTGTGGGTAAGTGCTTGCCCACCAAGAGCCAGGGCAAATCCCAGAAAACTGAGGAGGGTCTGATTCCACACAGTCCTGTGGTGCAGGACCTGAATCTTAAACTAATTCCACTGGAGGGAGAGCAAAGGGAGCCCTGTGACCTGTCAGGAGAGGCAGTGCCACTGTTCACAGGCTGACTTTGCCACGATTGCATCCCCAAGAGCAGCTTAAACCCTGCCCCTCGAGCTGTGCCCTTTGCATGGCCAGCCTGAGTGCCCAGGCAAAGGTGCAGGAGGTCAGTCTTTGTAGGAAACATTTCTGAGAACAGATCTGTGGCTAAACCAGCAAGACTTGAGACATTTTTATGTGATAAGCAAGATACCCAGTGTGCTGCTCAGGGTGGAGATTTCACTGCTGCCACATCCAGGTGCATTTGTTTGTGGGGTGCAGGGTCACTCCTCAGGTGCTGGGCTGCTCTGGCACTGCCTTCATGACATAGCAATTAGGGCATGACAGATCTCAGCAGCCCTGAATCCCAACTGGGAGTTTGGTTCCAGGATTGCAGGGAGGAAATCTGCCTTTCCTGCCTGCTGCACTTGGAACAGTTCTTGCCATAGCCAGTAGGAATTGCAGAAAAGCTGAGTCTAGGTGGTACTGATGCATTAATAGCAAAATATATTTATTAAAGGGCCTTTTTTTCGTTTTCTCTTAGGAAGCAGAGATCCTGAACACAGCTATTCTCACTGGGAAGACAGTGGCTGTCCCTGTCAAAGTGGTTTCTGTGGAAGATGATGGGACTGTGACTGATCTCATGGAATCTGTGGAATGCAGATCATCAGATGAAGATGTCATTAAGGTAGGATGAGTCTGCTCCATCACACCGAGGCAGAGGCCCTGCAGCACAGTGCTGCTCTCTGAGGGAACGAGTTCTTTCACTTTCCTCCCTGCTCTGCTGCTGGAACACCAAGGTTTATTATTCCTGCTGTTATTGCTCTACAGCTCGGTTCAGTGAAGCAACAAAGCAAACACAAAATCACAGTTTTCCATCCTGTTCATCAAACACTCAGGGTTATCTGACACTTCCTCCTTCGAGGTGTTCTCAGAGTTGTGTCTCCCTTCCCTTCCCAGTTCCCTGGGCTGTGTAGGTTCAGGAATGTTGGCAGCTGTGCTGCTGCTCTCAGTTGTGGCTCAGGATGTGCTGTCCTGGCCAGGCTGAGGTGAGAGCTCGCAGGAGTGCCTTTAATTTCCTTTTTGCTACTGAAATTGGAGGGTCAGACTGGAGCCTCAAGAAAATCGGTGCTTCTTGAAGGCTTGCAGCAAGTACCAACATGAGTACTGAAATGTTGTAAGAAATCCTGCACATTTCCATGTGCCTGATGAATGATGGAGTGCAAGGAGCTGCTCAGCAGTGCTGGTGGTGGTGCCACATAAGGCTCAGAGGGTTCCAGCACAGTGGCACAAAGTTGCCCTGTGTGCAGCAGCTTTTATCTTTTCACAAACTCCTCCGTGGCTGTCGCTGGAGAAGAGGAAACAAGAGACGCGGCTTAAATAAAAGTTAAAATTGAATTTGTTTTTTCAGATAACCAGCGTGTCACAAAGTGATTACAAACCCTGCAGGCCACAATCCCAGCTGCTGGCAATCGCTGTGGTCCCATTAACTCGTGTGAACTGGTCCCTTACTGGGGACTCAGCCTCTGGGAGTTTTCCCTTGCCCAGAGCTGCTGGGATCAATGAGGATTCCGCCTTTACCTCGGCTCCTCTGGCTTTGGGCTGCAGCAGCTGAGGGCTGTGAGGGCTCCAAAGCCCCCCTGAGCCCCAGCACCTCCAAACCACCCTTCCTTGGTGGGTGCCTCTTCCATTTTTTGCCTCTGTAGGCACAAATGAGGAGATTCTTGCTACTGTCATATGGGAAACTGTTGGAAGTTTGAGACATCCCCATGAGTCTGGTGGCTTCATGTCACAGCTTGGGGCAGAATAAGTGAAGGACAAAGCTGGGCAGAGGTGTGAATGGTCTTTCTTGAGCTATCTCTAAAGATGTTTTCTGACCAAAAAAAAAAAATTGCAATTTTTATGCTCACTGGACTTGTTTTAAGTAATTTCTTTGTGGCAATTTCTTATACATGAGATGAACCCCGGTAATTTCAAAGTTTAGTACTTTTTATGCTTCCCTTTTAGAACCTACTCAGTGTTCCTATTTATCTGATTAGCCCCCATGTTGGTATTTTCTGATTGAAGGTGTCTTTCTGGCTGTATTAATAGGAACTTCTAGGGTTTGGGTTTTTTTCTTCTATGAAGCCCTTTTGGATCTGGTAAATCTGCTAAGTATAGAAAATTGTTGGACCTAATCTAGATTTAAAAACAGAAGGAGATTATTTGTCTTTATGTTGTGGGAGTTAATGGACAAAGTCCTTACTAACTCACTCAGCTACTATTTAATTTTTTTTTTGGCGAATTGGAAAAAAAAGATTTTGAAAGCAAATATACAACTTGGAAGACACGTTAACAATCGGTTTGGCTTTCTGAAGTTTGAATTATTGCCTGTAAGGACATGAATCTACCAGTCAATGCTCTTGTGTTGAATATTACCCATACACACCCCACTGACAGTGGGGTTAGTGACAGCCCTGTGTCAAACCAGGCTCTCAGCACCAGAGATCAGGACGTTCTGGGCTCCTGCTCTCCCCTCCTGCAGCAGCACAGAGGTTTCTGCCAAGCGAAAATGAGTTGCCAGTTTAAAGTGAGCTCTTAATTGAAAATGTGCCTCCGAGTTTCCAGTTTACCTGCTCTGGTTCAGACCAAGCCTTGTTCACAGGCATCTAATGAAGATAAAGATATATAATTACTGGCCAGCCTTCAGCATGCAGCAGTAATTAGAGTTTCTGTTCTCTGGGAATTAGAGTGGTGAATAGAAAATGGAAGAAAAATCTGCTTAAGATGCCCATTGAAATATAAAGATTAAAATTACATTTCTCTGGGTCTTTACTGTTGCTGTTTTTCAATGCATCTGTCAAGTAGCATCTAACAGATTGATTATGTCTTCGTGGCTTAGCTTTTATTCCTGGTTTTTTGGTGTTGATTAATGATGAGGTTAAGCTCATTTTCCTTGTAGAATGAGGATACCTCATTCTTCTTTTTGTTTCAGGGTCCACATTTATTACTCACTTCTTTCATCTGAGACTTTAAAGAACTTTAAAGAGCTGGTCCAGACTCTGCACTGACTCATTTCGTGCCAAACTGCACCTACCTGAACTTGGGTGAATGTGTCAGGGCAGAATTTAGTCCATTGAAACAATATTTTTATTGAAAAATTATTATCTGAAATTAGTTGGTCTGGCATGAAAGAGTAACCACACTGAAAAATGGAGGTGTGTTATGGACTCTGTTTCACAAATGAGGCCTGTGAGACACAGAAAAGTTAAGGTGTAAATTTCAAAGTGCTTTAGAGTTCTGGCCACTTGTAGATGGTAAAACTCCTACTGAACTAATGGAAGAAAAGAGATTTTTGAGCAGACTTTATTTTTGCTGAGTTATTAGTAAGGAATAAACCCTCAAGAAGATTTAAATCAAGAATGAGGAGAGAAGAAAAATCAGCTTCTTTTAATCTTTCATTTTGAAAAGACATTTCTGTTTCCAAATGGCCATTTTTTTTCAAGGCTCAACGAAGCCTGGAAGTTTCCAAAGCAACACTTTCCAGTGCTCTGGGTTTTCAGTTCAATGAGTTAATTGAAAATCTTCATTTTGGTTACCCTGAAATGAAAACACCTTCGTGTTCATGCCATGATTTTCTGCAATAAAATGTGATTTCTCTCACCAGCTGAACTGCCTTATTCCATCCCAAAAAATTTTGATCCATCTTGGAAACAATCTTGATTTAAGTCAGAAAATATATGTTTTTATCCTCTGCAATGTCTAAACATTTCATTTTGATAGAAAATGATGAAGTCATGTCCTGTCATTTAGACTCAGTTTCAGTATTCCTGACATCGGAATCCATCTGACCTTTTCACCTGAGGATGAAGCAACTTTAAAAACGAAAATGCTTTTTCTGCTCTGCTCCAGTAATCAGGATACAGGACAAACTCAGAGAAATGCACTGTGAGAACTGAAAGTTGTGATGATAACTGTAAAGTTCTGTTCATGTGCTGCTGGTGTTGGTTATCCATGGAGAAGGCACCGTTTTAATCTCTCTCTGCTATGAAAAACAGACGTGGCAAAGATGAATTCTGAATGCAGAACTGATACAAGAGACTTGCGTCTCCCAGGAATTGTCTGAAACTCACCTGAAGCTGTTGAGGTTACTGGATTTGTCTCTTTCATATTCTGCCAATTCATCAGTGTGATGTGAATCTTGGGAAGTAACAAGGTTTCTGTGGTGTTATTTGCCTTTTTGTAATAATCCGTACTGAAAGCCCCAGTGGGACTGCCACAGCCACTGTTGCCTGCACTTCCTTTGTATTTCTGAAAGGCTACAAGCTCATAAGATAAAAAACTTCTCTGTAATGGAAAAAAAAAAAATCCAAATAATTTCTGAATTGAGGCTTCTTCAGAATTCTACAGAAGATACCCAGGAATGTGGGGTTTTTGTGCTTCACGGGAAAGAATATCTGTTCTTGTAGAGCCAGGGATGATAAACTCTTTCTGTGGGTATTTCTCTTCCTTTATAGGGTTTTTGTGCTTCATGGGAAAGAATATGTGTGCTTGTAGAGCCAGGGATGATAAACTCTTTCTGTGGGTATTTCTCTTCCTTTATAGGGAGGAGTATGTCTATGTCCATAAAAAGAATGAGGCAAAATCTAAAGAATATCCGAACAGTAATGCCAGGGGGGGTCCCAGTGAGCAAATTTAATCATTTGCTGAACCCAGAAGGGGCTGATGAATGTCCCTGATGTGCTAAAGCACTGCTAAGGTGCAGTTCTGTGACTGTTTAAAGCTAACACAGAGCTGCCATCCCTGTCTCTGCTGCCCAGGAGTGCAGCTGAGTGAAAATGAATCCATTTCTTTTTTTTTGGTGAATGAGCTGTGTGCCTGCTCAGCTCCCTGCTCCCTGGCTGAGTTCATTTGGGATGCTCACAGTGCCAGCCCTGGGAAAAGAGTGACTCTGGAGCAGGAGTCAGTAGCAGAGGGTGAGGGTGGCCAGGAGTGCTTCTTTTCTGTTGTGTGTTTGTTTAAATGACACCAGGGCTTTGCACAGGCATTCCCTGGTGTCACATCGTTAGCCCTGACCATCATTCCCATCCCTGGACAAGGCTCATCCCATCCCTGTGCCTGTGAATCTCCTCAGGGAAGGTGCTCAGGAAGGATGCTGAAGATTTTCCAGGTGCCTCACCTATTTCTGAGTGTCGGATCTGGGCAGCGGGAGACACCCTGTGGGAATGTCCAAATCCCCTGGACTTGCAAAGGGCATCGAGGGGTTTTTAGCTGCTTTCCAAACCCACCTCATTGCACACTGAACCCTAGAAATGCTCCATCATCTCCCTGAGAAGAGATTGGTTTATCTCTAGAGAAAACGTGCTGCGGGAGGAAGGAGCAGAGGGCAGTGAGCTCCCTGCTCCCTTTCCCTGGGCTAAGGCAGCACGTGGTGGTGGTCCAGTGATAGGAGTGAGCTAAACTGGGCTCAGATCATCCCCCAACACCTGGCTCCAAAGCAGGAGCTTCCATTAATGATTATAAATGGGCATTCTTCCTCTTTAAAAGCTCCCAGGGTGTTCTGCAGTGGTCCTCTGCCACTCTCTCTGATGAGGTGAGCTGTTTGTAGCTCGTGGTGCCAGCTCTGAGCCATCCTCCACATCATGGCACAAAGCTCTGCGTTGCTTTGTTACCACACGCTGAAAAGTTACACAATGCCATGTAAATGACTGTCTTCTCAGCCCAGTTTAGGGTTTTTCTGGACACATCAGATACAGCATAGCCACTAAATGACTTTGCTTTTTGCTTATCATTTGCAGGGCTGTCCAGGTGTTGTATGAGGTGTGGAAGGGGTTGGTCTTGCTAAAGTAAAAATACATGTGACAAGATACTTTCAGCTGATTTAAATGTGCTCAAATCCAAGGGCTGTGTCAGTGTTTGCTGAGGATGAGGCTCATGTTCTGGAGTTAATAGAGAAACTGCTGGTCAGAGCCGAAGTATCCTGAACATCAGCCGTGGAATACTTGCAGGATTCCTGGAGGGCTCAGAGGTGACTGTGGAAGAACAAGGGGTGATTCTGGACGTGGATCTGTGCAGGAAAAGGGGAGGCTGCATGTGTTGGGAAGGCTGGGGTCGAAAGGCCAGAATGAACCTGAATTTTTGATGCTGTCCTGTTCTGCCTTCGTTCTAATGAAGGAAGGAATCAAGCTCTAATGGTTAAACCCAGATGGGGTTTTAGGCGTTGCAGATTCTAATAAGGGCTCAGCCTGCACACAGCGTGTGACACTTGATTTTCATTTCTTCCTTAATAAGATGGGATAACAATTGGATAACCCCTCGGATGGTTTCTGAGAGGCTGCATTGAAATGTGCTGGTGATAGCGTGGGCTCTGGCATGTGCTTTCAGCTGTGACATCGCTGTGCCATTGTGGGCCCTGGCACGTCCTTTGTTTGATCTGTCTCAGCAGAGACACACACAAAAGGTGTATAATGGCTCTGAATTACCTTGACAGATAAAGAGCATTAATGCTAAATCCCCAAAGAATGCTTCGAGACCTTTACATAAAATGTAATGTATAAGCATTGTCATTATGGTTGTTAATAACATACATAACCCTAACTAGGGCAGAGCACAGACTCTGCAGAAATCACTCCTGTTAAATTTCACTTCATCACAGCCCATACAAAATTCTGTCATGATAAAATATCAGTGCCTGAGTAAGGAAGGATTTAGAAATATTTTCAGATTTCTTATGTAACAGAGTCTGTGCA
This sequence comes from Falcunculus frontatus, assembly GCA_013398115.1. Lineage (NCBI taxonomy): Eukaryota > Metazoa > Chordata > Aves > Passeriformes > Falcunculus > Falcunculus frontatus. Next base: position 18,139 of record VZRV01002762.1, on the reverse strand, counting down.
GGTCAGTTGTCTGAAGATTTCTCTTTTGTTCACTGTCTGGAGCATTTTGCATTCCTTTTAGGACGGTGACTTTTGGCTACCTGTGTACTTTTTCTCTTTGCAGTTATGTAAAAAAAAATTATGCAGTACTTAAGGATTTCAAGAGAAACGAGGGTAAATCAGTCAAACACATCTGAAAAGTGCTTGAGATGCCAGAACACAAGGATTTCTCTGAGTGCAGTTTGTTACCAGAAATGATGATCTATAGCAGTTCTTGTGCTCTGGTCTCCTTTTCTGAGACTGTGGCCTGGGTGCTGTGTTTGTTTGTAGGACACACCAGTGCTGTGGTTTCCCCATCAGCTGCCCCCAGAAATGCTGAACAACTTTCCTGTTTCAGCCTTGGTTTGCAGCACTGTCCTGTTTAACTGGTTATTGGATGATAAGCCTGATTTCTGAATCAATTTAGGCATTCAAATCCAATTAATTTAATTGCAAATTAGAAACCTAAGCACCTACAAAAAGTGGCTTTAATGGCTCTTCAGTTTTAGTTAAAAGTGTAACTGTGTATTTAGAGCAGGTGGGTATTAAACAAAGCTGATATTTTCTCCTAACTTAAATAATCTGTTCAATATAATAACTATTAAAAATAGTGTAATTATTTGCAAGCAGGTAATTATTTTGCAGCCGTAAAGGCGTTTTGTTTGAGTAAATTTAGGGCATCTTCTTTAGACTTTGGGATTTGAGTGCCCTCAGCAATTTCTTTGAGCATTTGCGAGCGTGTGAAAAGCTGTGGTAGTGTTTGAGATTTTGGGCAGACCTGGAGCTGATACCAAAATGAAATCTATGAATATGACGTTCCATTACATGCTCCATTTCATTCCACTAAGAGGCAGAGAGGGAGAAGTGAAACTCCAGTAATGAAGGGAAGAATCATTTGCCCTGGTCAGTAGGCTTCTAAGGGCACGATGGGTGGTACTAAACTATGTTTTATGTGTTGTCTGTGAGCATTGTATTCATTGCACTTCACTAAAAGAAAAAGTCGGTCTCACACGTGCACACACACACACAAATTCTGTTAATGCTTGGATCTCATTTCCACCACTGAAAATCCAAATTTAACCCGGTGTAGTTAATGGGATTGCTCTGCCCTTTATGTGACGAAGAGAAGAGGAAGGCTGTCCCTTCCTGGGGGATTGTTTGTGTCTGAGCACGGCTCTCACTGGATGGCTTTGTGTGGCATCAGCTTCACGCTGAAAGCAAAGATCAGCCAGAGCCAATTTCACTTGTTCCAGTGCCACAGCCCTAAGTCAGCCCGTGTTTCCTTGAAACTTCTTCACACGTTTTGATGATGCTGAGCTGAGTTTCAAGCTTGTAACAAATCTCGAAAGCCTCTGTTTCCCCAGGGCTCAGAATTGCACGGCAAGGATTTCACAGAGGCCTGCAGACGGGTGAGAGGCAGCTCCTCTGGCAGCGTGCTTCTGTGTGCTATGCTAATTTTTGAAGACACCTTGACAAGTAGTTTTCCAAATTGTGCCCTTTGTTCCCAAGTTAAACAATGTGTGTGTCTAATCTCATCTGGAGCTCTCTCTTCTCTGAGCAGATTCAGTGGGACAGCATTCATTGATACTCATTTCTCTGCAGCTCAGGCTGCTGGGAGGCTGTGTGGAGGTGTGATTAACCTCATCCTGGACTCTTGAGTACCCAGAGCTGACAGTTGTCATCTGATCTCCAGCGAGGCTAATTACTGATAAGAGTTTTCTTCACAGGCTGGTTGGTTGTTTTGTTGCTGTTGAGTGGATAAAACCGAGTGGATAAAATGAGACATTAAGTAGCATAAAGTGTGCTCAACACGGGAAAACTGCACAAAAGAAATTACTGGGGAAGAAAAATGAACGGGATGGTCCCAGAATCCCATTATCTGAGAGAGGACTTCCTTCACAGACCAGCACAGGAAGCAGAGAGGACAGAATCTGTTCTGGTGGAACCCAGTGTGTCCTGGAGCCAGTCCCAGTGCAGACCAGTCCGTGCTGGCAGATCCCATGGGCACTGCAGGGCTGCCCCAAGCTTTAATGACTTTTAATCATAGAACCGTAATGAGGCCATCACTCAGCCACGCTCTTCTGGAGTTTGGTGTTTTCTTTTCCTGAGCCCAGCCTGGCACTTGAGCCAGGAGCTGCCCCTGCAGTGACCAGTGCAGTTACCTGGAAAAGCCTGGTGTGGTTCCTCTGCCCTTCAGAGCAGGACAGCAGTGCAGGGTAAAGGCTGACCAGAGAGTCTCTGAGATGTAACTCTCAGATATTCCATGCTCACTGAAGGAAGAAAATAAGGAAAAGCCTTGCTGAAAACAACCTGATTGTGCCTGCATGGGCATCGTGGCAAAACAGAGGCAAGCTGCTGAGGGTGATTTTCTTACAAAGATGTAAAATGAGTGCCAGTTTCCTATGGAATGGACCCAGCACCAGATTCTCCCACTGTCCAGTTGTCTGCTCCACTAAAATTTACCTGGCCTGGGGCTTTGGGGGGTTTACATCAAGCCTTTCATTTGTTAGAGACGTATTTTACCCTTTCACGTGAAGTGTAGCCTGAAATACAGAAAAGAGCAGTTTCTAATTAAACTCCTGCCTAAATCCATTACAGCTTCTGAAGCCATTGAGACAGGGAGACAAAAAGAACTTTAATGATCCCAGTATGTAAATAGAGATGTAAAAGTTTGTTTGGAGGAATGAAGGTTAGAGGCCAGATAGGAAACCAAACGTAAGCCTCTTGGTAGAAATTGAATCACTGCATTAGTTATCATGGATTTTCATAGAAATAAAGTAGTAATGCACATTCAAGTTTCAGTTTGTAAATATGAAGTGACAGCCTCTGAGTTAGCCCCTGAAATTATATTAGAGACCTAAAAAAGAATAATAGAGGAAATTGAGAAAGCATAAGAGAGGGTTGTAATGGAATTGGGCATTGGTATAAATACGAATCATGAAAGGGAGATTGATTCAGTGGAAGATATGAAACTCGGAAACTCGAGGTGTTAAAAAGATCATCTGCTCATCTGATAAAGAATGCCTAAGGCTGCACAACTTTTAGCTGAAACAGCCAGATTTGCTTAAGGTAGATGAACTTCAAAATTGAATGAGGAGTAATGTATTGCAAGGGAGCTTGCTTCTGCAGGACACAGTTGCTGTATTAAGAAAATTACCTTTTCTCTTAAATGTAGTCAGAAGTTTTACAAGGAGTTCTGGGAATAAGGAATTGCTGTAATCCAAAGAACCTCAACAGTGACATTTCCATCCCAGCCAGCAACGAGGATTTGGAAGAAAGCCCTCTTGGTGAAATGAGCTGTTCAGGCCCCTTCTGTGGATGGTTTTTTGTCCATAACAGGAGGTGGGACAGTCTCAGACTCCATGTGAGTGGCGTCTCCATCTGAGTGTCTGTTAATGTGGAAAGATTTGTTTCAGCTTGTGAAAGCCTTTCAGGACTCACACCCATCCATCTCTGACTGCAGAGGGATGGAATCTCCCCTGTCTGCACATGTCTGAGGGAAGAGGGCTCAAAGATCCAGATGAAATTGTGCTGAAACCTCCTCTCAATATCTGAGGGTGATAGAACAACTCTTTTTTACTTTGGAAACCAACAAATTGGAATTGCAGCTTCGTTCCCAGCAGTCCTGAAGGTATGAATAACTCCACGCCGAGATTTGCAGCAGTCATAGTTCTCTTGCAAATATCACACCTTCATTTCCCTTCTCCCTCCGTTATATGGAGTCCTGCTTTTCAAACAAATGACAAGGAAAGGGTTAGGGACCCTGTTCTTACCTGCTGTATCTCAGCCCACTGAATTATGCACATTCATACTCAGAGGTTGGGTGAAACACAGCAGAGGAGAGTCCAGGGAGGAGCAATGCACATCCTGTAATCAGCTTTTCTCTTCTTACAACATGATTTTGCGTGGTGGGGATCACCTCTTCTTCTGAAAAAAAAAAAAAAATCTGAATAATCTTCCTGAGGCAGACAGCCCTTATTCAGCTGAGGGGGAGTTCGATAGCTCACCTGAAATTCTCACAAGGAATTCTTGGGAAGTTGGGAAGGCTTTGTGGAGCACTGAATGCCACATCAGGCAAAGGGCTCCCTCTTCCCCAGAGCTCAGTGGGTGAGTGACAGCCATCAGACACCCAACAGATCTCTCAGAGAAGGGCTCCAAGTTGAGCTCAGTGATGGCACAGGCATTTCTGGGCAGCTGGAGCTGCAGTTCCAGCTCAGCTCAGCTTGGCTCCAGTAAAGCTGTTACCTGAGCCCACGGTGAGGGTGCAGGATAAACCCCAGTGAGCATTAATTGTGTGCATCTTCCCAGGGAACTGCCCATGGAGCTGAGCTGCCCAGTGTGTTCCTGTTGTCTGGGAACAGAGAGGAGAGGGTGCAGCTGCCCAGTGCCCCGGGGGCCTGCAGGGTCAGCCAGGGAATGCTGCACTCGTGGGTTCGTGTGAGGGGAGCACTGAAGGCACAGCACCCACTCTACATCCATGGGAGTGGCTGGGGTTTGGCCAGGAGGTGTTTCTGAAAGAGCAGGTGTCTGGGGAATGCCAGAGGTGGGACAGGCTGCTCTGTGCTGTCCCTCGTGTGCCCTGCAGAGACCTGAAACGCTCCTGTGTCCCTCTGACCCCCATCAGCAGTGCCTGGGAGCCTTGCCATGAAAACTGCTCCACTCATCTGCCTGGGAATTGCTGAAGCTCTGCTTCTCCAGCCCACGTGGGACAGACGAGCTGCTGACGGGCACAGGTGTCCCATTAAGTGTCCAGAATTTGCCTGAGCTTTAAATAGGAGTTTTCTGGACAAGATCCAGCTCTTGAGAACACAGACCCACACCTGCTCATTCCTGTGGCTTCCACACCCTGGTGTCCTGACATGAAATACAGCTTCACATGACATACAGCTTCACTGGGGCTTCTTGATCAGCCGTGAGACTTTGTTATTAGCATCATCCATCCCTAAGCCCTGAGAACATGCAAGATGTGTCAATACAACGGGGTAGTTTGTGTTCAGATGGAGGCTCTCTCACAATCTGGCTGTTCTTTCCTCGTGGTTGTTTGAGGATAGTTCAGATACCAAGCTTCAGGGCTCACCTCAATTTCCCAGTAAACAGATCCGTGGTATGAGTGCTTGTCAGGATGGAAGGAGTGTGAAAGCGTTTGGAAGATCAAAGCAGCACGACTCCCATCAGAGTCAATAGGGAACAAGCAGCTAAAATCTTACAAAATGCTTTCAAATTATCCTCCACCTTCGATTCCCTATCCTCGCTGAAAGCGCCTCCTGAAATGTTTTATTGAATGTGTTCCTCTGTCATTTCTCTGAAAGAAAAAGGAAGCTTGGAGGAGCTGTGGGCTCAGGCTGGCAGCAGGATCCTCCTCTTTCCCTTGGCTGCTCTGGGAGCTGGGGCACAGCTGGGCTTTGTTTTATTTGGTTATGGGGAGAAAAGCTGATGTTCTTCTACTCCTGCCTTGACCCTGAGCGTGTTCTGAGAACTGTCCTTGCTCTGCTGCTGTCAGACCCAAGCCCCCAGAGCCTCAGTGCTGTGTCTGGGCTGCTCTGCCCAGTGAGAGCTGTGGGCACGGGCAGGGCTTTGCTCTTGCTGTGCTTGGCACTGTCTCTTTGAGCACATTTTTATTAGGGAAGCACCTGCAACACCTCCCAGCAGCGCCGAGCCTCAGTGCCCAGGAGCTGCAGTGCCCATCAGAGCCCGTCCTGTGACAGCCAGAGCAGCCATGAATAAAACATTAATGAATAAACAGAGCACAACAAACACCTTTTATGAGGTCAGATGGCAGAGATGAAATAGAAACTGCATCTCTTCAGTGCTCACCTGGACTTCTACCCATTCCACGAGTGTGGGTTTGTTTAATAATTTTTTCCAGACTGTGTGAGAGGAAACGTTTCTGGCCTGGCTTTCCTGTTTACACTAAATATGGCTATTTTCATTGTTTGGTTGATTATTCTCAGACATCACAGTAATGAGACATCATTTCTCATCCCAGACAGCATTTGCAGATAACATTCCCCAGCACTTTGTGGCCATGGGAAAGCTTTGGAAACAGTTAATTCCTTCATTTCCATAATGAGGATAATGACATCTGCACTACATAAACAGGTATTTATATGAAAAAATGCACACAGAGACACACATTTATGTCATAAGCACTGAGCCTTCGCTGTGATGTGCTTTACAAAGTGTTGGCAGGAGGTTTTTTTGCAAAATGCCAAAATGCTGTTAGATAATGGGAATAGTTCAAATATAAAATGTTCATCAGCAGCACCATTGTTGTTATTATTTTATCCGACTGTGCAAAGAAAGAGACACAGAGATGAAACAGTATTGATCCAGAGTGATTTCACTGCTCCTAAACCAGGCTTTTGTTTAGCTGTCTGAGGAAAACAGGATGCCTTTTCTTCCATCTTTTTAACATGTTTCTTCCTTGAATCTTCTTGATTTAATGAAATGGGATCAATTTTCAGGCAGTGGCTTGTCTTGCACATCAGAATGCTTCAAGAAATGATGTAAATTATCACCACCAATGCTATAAATACAGGTGGGAGCATCTTCAGCATTTTCTCACATCTAATAAGAAAAGAAGGACGCTCGAAGTAACTTTACTTTGTGCACTGCAAACTTAACTTAATTGCATTCCAGTAACATAAATGGCTAAACTTTAGTTCCCTGCAGGTCACCAGGAGGGTGCTGGGCACAGTCTGCTTTCAGAGGAGCTGTGAGGGGTGGCTTTCACAGGGGTTGTGTTCATCTGCCTCTTTTATTGTGCAGAATATATTTCCCAGGACAACAGGACCTGCTTTTGCTTTTGTGATCAATATTGAATCTGAGGAACAAAGATGAAATACTTGTTTCCTTTTTTACCCAGAAAACCCACGTTTCTTGTGGATGACACGCACGGACTACAGACAGGAAAGGTTGTGCATCCCATATCTCATTATAAGGCTTAAAAATCACTGAAAATTTCAAACTGAGATGAAAGGAATAGTGTTTCCAGCTATGGAAAACAGTCCTGAAAGTCATTTGTCTGAGCAGATCTTAAATATTACTGCAGTTGTTAATTATCATCTTCCAGTGCTCAATGATCCCTAGAGTTGGGGAGTTTCTAGTCAGATCCTCTCTAGTTCAAATCCTTTTCTCCACTGATGTCACCAGGCCAATCCTTCCCCATCCTGCACTTAATTGTTTTTATCCAACTTTATCCTTTGCTCTTACCTTTCTTCAGTCTCATCTATTTATTTCAGATAATTTTCTACACTACAAAGATCATTTTGAATTCTAAGCTCGTTCTCTAGAGAACTTCTAACCCCTCCCAGCTTGGCATCATCTGCAAATTTAATGAAATTAATTAAATGAAAATTAAATGAAAGGCTCTCGTTGACTTCAAGGGGCATTGGAGTGAACCCAAACTGTCTTACATCTTTCAGAAGTGGTTCAAGTGAAATACACTTATTGCTTCACAGGCCATTCTTGTAAGGGAAAAAGACAGATGCATGTTGAATAATTCAGGGTCCTCGTTGCTGACTGAGAGAGATTTAACTAATTTGTCAAAATAATGACCTCTGTTCACGGCGGGGAGCAAGTGGTTTTGGATTATTTCTGTCCCCAGAGAGGTGCTGGAGGAGCCTGGGTTCAGCTCAGCACCTCGCAAGGGGCTTGTTTAGGGATGTAAAATGAAAGGTAAGCAGTGGGGTTTGCAGAGGGTGGGAGGAGGGCTGGAATGGTGATGAGAGCTCCCTCTCAGCCTGCTGGAAGCAGAGCTGCTTCCCAGGGAAGCCGAGGTGCACAGAGGGGTTTGTTGGGCACAGGTGTGGCAGGACTGAGCCCCAGCCCAGTGCCACTCACAGCCAGGGCCACTGGGACCCTGTGTCACAGCTTAACAGTGCCACAGCTGTGCCCTGCTCTCAGGGGCAGCTGGGGGAGGGAAGGTTGTGCTGATGGGGCAGGAGAGGACACAAATCCCCTCCCTGCCCACAGCTCCAGTGGGGAAGGATTCTCCCGTTCCAGTGCAAACTCTGGAGTCACTTTTACAGCCAGTGTGGTTTGGAAAACATTCTCTGGCTCTCCAGCCCGTCCGTGTTGGCTGATGCCAGCTTTCATCTGGCACTTGTGTATTGTGGCTGCTGCTCTGCTGTTGGAGCCCAGTCCTGCTTAGATATGCTTCTCTGCAAGGGGTTCTTGGCTTAAAAAGGCACAGGTCTCTTTCAGAAATTTTTCATGCTTTGCTGTTGCATTATTTTTCCCCTGTCGCTTCAAAGTGTTGGCCAACTTTCCAGAGCCTGCTGTGCATGCGTGAGTACATGTATATTGCAACAGATTTTTCCTTTATTTTCCCTAAGTTGTGATGTTGGATATCTGAGCACTTGCCAGAGGAGTAGAACAAGACTTTGCCTGGGCAAACTCTCTAGCAGAAAGAGGACTGGATCCTTAAAACTCTTTGAAGTCCTCCTGTTACCAAGATGGAAATCTCTTTGTCCTTGTAGCTCTGAAGTCTGCCATTGCTAACCATATTTCATCTCCTTTTCGCTGTGTTGAAGTGACTGAAATGCAGTGCCCTTGCTGGGGCAGTGTCTGAGTTACACAAGTGATTTCAGAAGCATTTGGTCCTTGTTCTGTTCAGTGCCAGCTGAGAAATGGCTCAGCTCAAGCTGGTGCCTGCAGATCTGGGCTTGTGGGACACTGAAGTCTGAGTGCACTGAGGAGTTCAAACTCCTCTGCTTTCAACCTGGCATTCTCCTCTCACTGCAGGCTCTTTTCAGTCACTTCTCTTGTGAATCTCTCATCTCCTTTAAGGCTGTGGAGGTCTGGTCTCGTGCTTGGCTTGGGTCACATCAGTCCTCAGTGGTGTCTCTGATTAAAATTTATGTATAACCCATTACTGTTTGGACAGAAGTTAAAAACACAGGACAGGTCCTGTTTGAGGGAAGAAGTGTGGCTGTTTGGGGTAGGATCAATGCTCACCAAAGCCAAAGGGAAGTGACCTTTGATGGATGAAATTCAGCTCTCCTAAAGACTGGATCCTTGAGCATCCAGTCCCATTTGTTGGTGCAGCGCTGAGCCGTGAGCTGCCCATGCTGTGTGTGTCCTGTGGCACAGAAATGCCCAGGCTGGGGGGTCTGGAGGGAGATGTGGAGCTGAATTGTGTGGGCACAGCTCCACCCCTCCAGAACGCCGAGCTTTTAGTGCTCAGCTGGCTCCGAGTGTTGGGAAGCTCCCCAGATCTCTCAGCTCGTGGATCCCCGTGCCCACAGCCAGCCCAGGTGCCCCTTGCAGGTGTGTTTGGGAAGCTTTGGCCAAGGAGCCACCATCACCAGCTCCTCCTGTTCCATGTGCCTGCCTTCCCCCCTCCTGCCCGCCCTCGTGTGCGGCTGTGCCAGGACCAGGGCCAGGCTTTGTCATCCCTTCACAAAAGGTGAGAGTGGCGTTCCCGAGGCCTTGGTAACCACCTGTCGCTGCAGCACGAGCTGCATAATTAGAACTGACAGTCCCTGTCTAGAGATTTCTTGTAAGCTGGAAAAATGAGAATGTTGTCAGAAAAATAGCGATGCTGCGAGTCTGCAGTGCAGTGATGGAGATGAAAGATGAGTGAATCCAAGGAGGCAGAGAATATATCAGCCCAGTGCTTTTTTCTAACTAATTTAGAAGTCCAGGATGGTCTGAAAGAATTTACATTTCTCTTACCACCTTAAAGAAAAAGCATTTTAAGCTAGTTTCTCTATTTCTTTTTCTTTACGAAGAAAACCAACAGCTGTTGGATTGTTGGACCAAACCAACTGCAAGTTTCATAGCAGTCATGCTTAAAACTACAATAAGGGTGGTCATGTCTTTTTTCATCAGTTGATGCAAAAGAATTTTTATATTTTATTTGGTTTTAAGCAATTTTCCATGAAGTTACGAAAACCCTTTAAAGAAGCATGTAATTTTTTCTAGCAGAGAAAAAACAAATTTCACTGGAAATGAAGCCAGGGTGTGTGGAGGAGCTGCAGTCCATGGGGATGTGCAGAGGAGCTTCAATCCACACTGCTCAGCACATGGTGGTGGCCTCACTCCGTCCCACCCACCTCCAGAAAGCAGCATTTGTATAAAAGGCATTTGAATTCAGCGCTGAGGCAGAGCTCTCCTCTGCACTTGCACAATTTATCAGGAATGACCTGGTCAGGATGGATGAGGAATGACTGGAAGTGAGGCTCAGGGCAACGAAGAGGAGGACGGGAGTTCCGTACAAAGAGAGGCTTGTTACCAGCATTGTGTTATTGGTGATGGCAGTGCCAGCAGAGAAGGCACACACGGCCGGTGGGAGGGTGGTGCTGTGCCAATCTGGCAGGGCTCCAGGGCAGCCCCAGCCTCACACCTCCCTGCACGGAGAGAACAGGTCCCACAGTGGCAGCAGCAGGGCACGGAGCTCCCACAGGCACTGGGGCCAGGGGAACCCTTCCCTGGGGTTCTCGGGGCTGTCCTGTGCAGGGCCAGGAGCTGTGCTTGGTGATCCTTGTGGGTGCCTTCCAATCTGGGGTATTCCGTGGTTCTGTGATTCTCTTAGAACAGGGGCTGCCCTGGTTTGGAATAACAGGGCCCTGTTGGGAGGAGAGCCCTGGGATTTGGGGTTTCGTTTCTTGGCTGGGTCACAAATGCTTTGTGAAGCCTTAGATACGGGATTTGGCCACAGTCTGGGTCTGAATTCCCTGTGTCCGTGTGCTGTGGGAGCGCTCCAGCCCCAGCCCGCTGGGACTGCTCTGCTTTTGGGGAGATTCACCAGTTCCTAAGGTCCTTCAGCTGCCCTGGCAGAGCAGAGGAGTTGCAGGAAACACTTGGCTTTGGTCAGACTGCTGTTGCAGGCATTTCGCTCCCGAGGGCAGGGGTCTGACACACGGGATGACAGGGTCTAGAGCTGGCTATTCCAGGCTCTGTGTGTGCTGTAATTACCTTCCTCTCCCCACTGGTGCTTCACTGACTGGATCTGACAGATCTGGAAGTCTGACTGTCCCCTTTGCAGCCTGGTTTTAGTGTTTAGTCTGTTGGCTTTGTCACGTCGTTCATCAGCTCTGCTTCCCTTGGAAGTAAATAGTAGTAAATACCTGGTGGGTATTTACTACCCAGAGACAAGTGAGCAGCCTCCTTTTCACGAGCGCAAAGCAAAGTTGTTCTGTTGTCATTGCTCCTCCTGAAGCTTTCCTGGAGGGAGGGCAGCGATGCCATTCTGGGTTTAGTGATGAAAAGCTTGGGGTGCTGGCTGTGTTTATCATTCTTCCCCTGCTTTGCCTGGCTGGCTGCAGCGAGTGACACGCAGAGCTCGTGGTTTCCAGATCGAGAGAGAAAAAGGAAGATGTAACTTAATTAACAGGAGCGAGAAAGTGTTGTCACATTGATTACAAACAATCGTGGCTCCTAAAATCTACAGCACGAGGTGGGCTGAGTGCAGCAGGTTTCTGGCAGCTCATCAGGCAGTTCCTGCCTGCCCGAGGCTCTGCTGCCATCCCCGTCCTGCTGATGCACAGGAATGGACACGAAGCCGTCTCGGTGCTGTGCTCATCCCGTGCTGGCAGCATCGCTGCCCACTGAGCACCCCGAGCACCACCTCCTTTTCCAGCTGGAGAGCAGGAATGGCAGCCCAGCCAAGGCAAATGAGGGATGGCTGTGGCTGCACAGGAGTGGGGAACAGCAGGAGTGAATGAGGCCGGTTGAGTTCTCTGTGCGTGCCCTGCTCGGCAGGGACAGAGCTGTCCCCAGAGCTGTCCCCAGAGCTGTCCCCAGAGCTGCACCCCAGAGTTAGACCCCAGAGCTGCACCCCAGAGCTGTCCCCAGAGCTGTCCCCAGAGCTGTCCCCAGAGCTGTCCCC
>VZRV01002761.1:16920-40789 GCA_013398115.1 Falcunculus frontatus | reverse complement strand
CGCCGCCGCGCACCTGCCCGCCCCCGGCCCGCCCCGTCTCCCCGGCGCGGGGCCGGCGGTAGCGGTGCGGGTGTAGCGGCCACCCGCAGCATCCCCCGGCTTGGGCCGTGGCAGCCCCGGAGCCGTGAGTACCGCCGGGGCACGGCCCTGCCGCCCGCACCTCCTCTCCGCTTCCTCTCCCTCTTCTTCCTCCTCTCCCTCTTCTTCCTCCTCTCTCTCTCTCCCCTGTCCCTCTTCCCGGCGGGGCCGGGGCGCTCAGACCCGCGGGAGGAGGGGGAGCGGAGGGGTAACGGGATGGGGGCACACCGGAGGGGTCACCGGGAGATGATGGGGGGACCCCCGGAGGAGCTGCCTCTCCATCACTCCTCTCCTGCGCATCCCTCCTCGGAGAGCAAGTTTGCTTTTGGGGTAGCACGCAGCACGTCCGGGGGGGGACCACCGGCGCCGTTTCCAAAGGTTTTGGCACAAGTGGTGCCGTTTCCAAATATTTCCGGAGGTTTGGAACAGCCGATGCCCTTCCCAGCCTCTGTGGCCGCTCTCTCTGCGCCGCAGCATCATCTCCGGGGCCGGCAGCATCCCTGTGCCCTCCTTCCCTGTCCTCTGCCAAGTCCTGGCGAGATCCCGTTGGAAAAGGGAAAAGCCGCCGCAGAGAGGGGCTGGCCCGGCCGTGCCCCCTGCCCTCGGTGCCGCACACGGGGGTCCGGTGCTGGGCGAGCTGAAGGGCACGGGGAGAAACGCTGCCTCGGCTTTTCCGGAAACTTGTGGGGGACGTGGGATGCAGCTTTTTTCTGTGGCCTCTGCAGTGGCTGTCAGGGCAGAGGGCTCTCCTTGAGCCACAGCGTCGCTGCTGCTGCTGGAGCTGGTCCCGGGAGCTCAGGCCAGGCTGGCAGCTGGGCTGGTTCTGCTGGCTGAGCAAATGCCTCCCTCTGCGGGCACCGGCAGCCCTGGGCTCGGCAGGGAAGGAGAAGGTGGCTGTCCCTGCGCTGTCCCTGCGCTGGGTGCCACCAGCCAAGCTCCTGTGCCAGCCTGCAGGGGCAGTGGCCTTGCTTTGCTGGGTCTCTGTGCAGGATGCCAGCTCTCCTTTGCCTTCGATGCCTGCTGTCCCACAGCGTTATTCCGGGCGGCTCTGCATTGCTGGAGGTGATTCTGGAGTGATTCAGCAACACGTGGATGTTTCTGGGTGCCTTTAGCACCAAGAGGTGCTGCTTTGTCACAGGTTCAGTGTTTTGGGGCTCACTGAGCCCTCCGTGTCCAGTGGCCTTCTGGTTTCCATCCCTGCTGCCAAAGCAAACCCCTCTCTGCAATCCCTTCCCTCTGCACCCGGAGTTTCTCTCCCGACCCGTGAACATCTGCTGGAAATCCTTTATTCAGCACAGCAGTGAGTAAGACTCAGGGCGATGTTGGGTGTAGAGATCTGAGTTTCCTTCCTGAGCACTGAGTGATTAATGAATCACAGCGAAGAGCAGCTAATTCAGAGCACACCAGGAGCTGGCAGGCGGAACGGGCACCTGCTCTCTTGGCTTCGGAGCCCAGCATCCGAATGGAGCTGCTCCTGAGCATCTTGGGGAGCTGGGATGGTCCCTGATGCTTCCTGTCAGCCGAGGTCAGCTCGGTGGGGGTGGCAGTGGGATGCCTTTGTTCTGCCAGCACAGACAGCGGCCATCTGCCCCTGCTCCCTCAGCCAGCCTGGCTCTCTGTGGATGCAGTGGAAACCAAAGCAGGCGTCCTCTAAAGGCTGAAGATCTTCTGGGGAGGCTGCTCCAGGTCCCTCCTTTGCTGCATTTCAGCCTCAGCAGCTCCAAAAATCGAGCAGCCCTGCTGAAAGTCCCAGTGCTGCCTCCTGGGTCTCCTCAGGAGCTGGAGCCCTTCCTCCAACACTGGGGCAAACTGGGCTTGGGAGGCTTGAGAGGCTTCATCCGCTCTGCCTGGCCTGCTGCAAACCATCCCTAAAGGATGGGGATCCTCAGGGACAGGAATTCGAGCTCCTCCAGCTGCAATTCCCAGGGTCTGGGACCTGCTGGCCTTGGCAGGCCCCCTGTGTGCCAGCGAGCTCAAGGCCACGGTGTCACATGCTCCTCATAGCTCAGTTTTTGGGGATGTGGCCTGTGCTGCTGCTTGCCAGGAGATGTGAGGGAATTCTTTTGTTTCCTGGCTTGGAAAGACTTTCCCAGTGCTCCAGAAGCTCAGAGGTTGTTCAGAGCAGGAGGTGCAGAGCTGGTCTGGTCTGTGTTGGCAGAGAGGGGCTGGAGGAGGCTTTGGGAACCACCCCTAAACGTGGTGTGGGTGCCGTGGGAGGGCTGAGCCAGGCGATGCCCACTGGTGACCTCCTGGTTTGGAGAGGCAGCAGAATTATTCCATGCCCTGTCCATCTGTAAAAGATCTTCTTGCCTGTTTGCAGCCAGCAGATCCGAGTGCTTTTTCCTGCTTTCCCTGTTGCTGCTGCCTCACGTGATGGAGTTACCCTTCCCTTTGGAAGCCAAGTGGTGTCTCCTGCTGGCTGTCCCCAAATTCATCACTGTCCCGTGACATCAGGGCATTGCTGTGCCGCTCTGAGCTGGCCCCTTGTCACCTGGAGCCACCAGCAGCTGGCACAGCAGGGAGCTGAAGGGCACAGTCCCTCCTTGGACCGAGGATGCTGCAGAGAGGGAGCTCCTGGGCGGGTCTGGGAGCCAGGAATGTGGCTGTGCTCTGGCCAGGCTGCCTTCCACTCTCCCCTGTGTGGAAAATGAGCTGGGGACAGAGCTGTCTGTCACAGGAGAGAGCAGGAACCCCAGAGGGGCTGGCACTGCTGCCTGGGCAGGGCACTTGCTGTGTTGGGCACTGCCTGTGCCATAAACCAGCGCTGGATGTGACAGAGGCTCCTCTGCCGTGGCTGCTGGGGGCACTGGGAAGGGGAATCAGGACATGACCCACATTTCCAGCCCCTGACAGAGCCACAGGGCTCATGTTGCTCAGATTTTGGTGTGCTTTGTGCTGGCCTGTGGCAGCTGCAGTCTAACACAGCGCAGCTGGAGACCTGCACATTTAACTGAGCATCTCAAGGCAAGAATCCATTTCCATTCCTTGTTTCTCCCTAACCCGGGAATTCAGCAGTCCCAAACCTCCTCCAGCCCTGACCCTCACACCCAATTACTTGAAAATGACCCAAATGTTGGCGCAAATGCCTCGGAATCTCTCAGCCACAGAGTCCTGCTTGGAGCTGCAAAGCGCTGAGTTTGGAGGTGTCTGAAGGAAGAGCTGCTGCCTGTGGGAAGTGGGGAGAATTGAGGATGAGGATGCCCTTCATCCCTCCCAGGTGTGAGAATATCCCAGGGCACTGAGCCTCTGCCTCGTGCTCCTTCCTCTCACTTTTTGGGGTGACTGAGAGCGACTTTGAGCTTCCAAACAAAACTCCCCAGGAGTAACAAGGAGCGAGGCTTTAATTAGGAGACACCTCCAGCCTGCTGCGTGCACCAGAGCCCACTGATGACAGCTCAGGGAGCTGCTGCAAGGCTCTGCCGAGGTCAGCGTGCTCAGTGCCCTCCTTGCCTGGAGCCAGCAGCATCCCTGTGCCCGGAGCTGGCAACAGAGCACAGCTTTTCCCTGTCCTCCCCACCCCCTTGCCGAGGCTCCACATCCTCCCTGGCAGCTTGTCACTTCTCTGCAGATGTCTAGACAGGAGGATTCAGTGCGTGTCAGTTATGCCTAATTCATTAAAAAAAAAAAAGCAAAAAAAGCCCCAACCCTCCTGGGAGCTGGGGATTCTCAGTCCTGCAGACTCAGCGCTGTCTGTGCTGCCTCGAGGCTCCCTCCGAGCACATTCGTTCCAGGGAGCTGCAGGAGTGCCAGGGGCTTGACAAGGGAAGGCAGGGGCAGAGGGAACAGAGGAGAGGAGGTTTGGAGGGGATTTTAGGGCTGGGCTGTGCTCCTTACCCCTGCTCCTCACCCCATTTCTGTGCTGGTGTCCCCACCGTGTCCATCGGGAGCTGGCAGAGGGGGTCCAGCTTCCCTGGCACTGCCAGCTCCCCAATTCCTGTGCCCTCCTGAAGGCAGGGCTGGTTCCAGGAGGGACAGCTCCCTCCCTGCCACATTTCCACCCGTGTTCCCAGCCCTGATCTCTGCACAGGTGAAAGTTCAGCCATGGGGAGCGCTGAGGGTCTGCAGCCCCGAGCATCCCCCTGCTCCCGAAGCAGCTCCCTCCCTCTGCCTCCTTGCAAGTGCTGGCTCTGCCAGCCCGAGCACACAATGAACCTGACGTGAACGGGAGCTGCTGCACGCTGCCAGGGCCTGTGTGAGCTCCCTGGGGGCAGGCAGAGCCTGGCAAGGGCTGGGAAAGGACTGAGCCCCAGAGCGTTTCATTTTCTGTGTCAGTGACACTGCTGTGACACATCCTGGTGTCACAACTGCCTGGATTTAGTGCCTGCTTTGCATCTGGGTCCTGGACACGCACAGCTGGATGGTTCCCATCCTCCCTGCTTGTGTTTATTGTGGGGAAGGGAGCAGGAGGGGTAGGAATGTGATTGATTTAGTAATGGGCCCTCTGAAGGAAGGAATAACTTGGGATATCCAAGGTTGAGGGGTAAAGGCAGTGCAGATCTGCTGTAGCTTGTGAAAACAGCCCTGGCATTTGATTATTAATGAAAAAAACGCTGCTCCACTGTGATCCCCTCCCTCCCCAGGGATCTGAGCTTTTCCTCCATCCCAGGGGGAGTTTGGCTGTGTAATTTCGGAGGGCACTGCTCTGGCTCCAGCCCTGAAAGGGGACCTGGCACCACGGTGCCACCTTCCAGACCTGGATTGTGCTGCTGTGGCACTCTGGGCTCGGGGTGAGTGCCAGCGAGGGCTTTGTGCCCTACCCAAAGGCAGCACTTGTGAGGGAGATGCGGAGCTGTGCACAAGCAGCTGATTCTCCAGGAGGGAGGCACGCAGGGATGTGGCACAAAGGGATGGGGACACATGGAGGGGATGGGTTTAAGCCTGACTGCGTGTCGGGCCTGAGGGCATGGGGCTGTCCCCTGAGCCCCTGTCCCCACGTTGGAGCAGCTGCACAGGATGTGTCTTTGCTTTCTCCCAGCCCTGCTGCCAGACACAAAATCCCCATCCAGGCTGTCGACAAAAAGCCATTCTCCAGGGCCTTCCTGGGGAAAGGGCAGGCTCGGAACTTCTCCCCGGAGGATCCTCTGTTCCCTGTTCATTGCTCAGCACACTTCTTTTCACTCCCAGCAAAATATGGTTTTTTTGTGCGGCGAGAACAGGCCTCCCTTTGGGCAGGGATCATTTGCATTAATTAACAGAGCTGTTATGCACGGCCACGCTCTGGCGCAGAGGAGCCAAACAAACGCCTCCTTTTTTTTTTTTTTTTTGGTTTTTTTTTTGTGCCATAACCTCAGAGTTATTCCAAGGGAGGCAGCACATCCGTCCCAGCCCGTGGGGACACGTGTGCTGCTGCTGCTGCTGCCCACAGAAGTGGGCTTGTGCTTCCTCCTCTCCTTCCCCTCGCTGGAGTCTGGACACTGCTCCACTGTCTCCTGTGGGCCAGGCAGTGCTCCCCATTAATTACATCCCACAGACCCTCATTTCCTGGGAATGAAGCTTTAGCAAGGAAATAAGGAGTATTTCGTGCTGCCGGCACGGGGAGCAGCACTGGGGTGCTCCAGCCCTTTTTCCACGCTGGTTTTGTTCTGATTCGTTAAAGCAGAAGAGCTCTGATGGGAACGAGTTACTGTGGGGTGGAGGGGACAGTGGGGCTGAAGGGGCTGTACCCACTGCAAGGCTTCACCAGCCCCGTGCCAGGGCTCCGGGAGGGTGACACTGTCCCGTGGAGGTGGCAGGAGGGTCAGCAGCTCCTCGGGGAGGCTGGAGCCAAAAATCACCGAGCAGAGCTGGCCCAGGCTGCCAGGACTGTCCCCTGGTTTGGAGACACTCGAGGAGCCCAGTGGCTGGGGTGGCACCTCCTTCTTGTCCTGCTCCTGGCTGGGTTGTGTCAGAGGCTGGGTGACACCGTGGTGGTGTCACTCAGGGGGGGTGGCACAGCCCTGTGCCAGCCCTGGTGGCCTCAGGGAGAGGGCACTGAGCCCTGCCTCCTGGCCATGGGGGTCACTGCCAGGGAGGACAGTGTCACCCTTGTCACTGTGTGTCTGCCCTCGCCCAGGGCCACGCAGCTGGAAGGGAGCCCAGCGCTTCCGACTCTTTGGAAGTGTTTTTGGTCCCCCCAAAGCCCCCAGCAGCACCCCCAGCCTGCTGTGCCCTCTGGGCACTCCCCCAGGGTGCCAGCCCTTCCTCACAAATCCCCCAGGAGAAGCAATGCCACCTTTCCCCAGCTCTGTCCTGCGCTGTCCCCTGCCACTGCTGCGGATCCGGGAGCTCCTGTCCCTCATTCCCAGCCCCCTGGAGGGACGAGGAGAGAGCTTTGGAGCTGGGACATGACTGAAATACTGATGGGGACAAATGGCACAGAGAAACCAGCCCAAGCAGAGCAGGAAAACCCTTGGGCTTGCAGCTGGGGTGGGGATAAAGGTGGGGAAGCTCTGTCTGCTCCCTGCCCTAAAGCAGCTCTGGGAAAGGACCTCTGGAGCTTAACCCTGATCCTAACCCTGGGAAAGGACCTCTGGAGCTTAACCCTGATCCTAACCCCAACCCCGACCTCCTGGAGCCCAGGTGGGGAGGTTAATAATGAAAAACCTCCGTTGTGTGGGCATCTCACGCAGCAGATGTGAATTAGGGGATGGGGTGTCCCGGGGATGCTGCAGCTTCCCAAACTGGGATGCAGGAGGACAGGACCACACTCCCGGGCTCTCCTTTGCTGCCGAGGGCACGGTGGCACCCTGCTGTCCCTGCTGCAAAGCACCAGCAGGCACTGCCTCTGCCGTGTGCCCCTGAGCCCTCCCCGCTGCCGGGGACAGGAGGAATCTCGTAGCACTCAGGGTGATGCAAATAGGGCATTGCAGGCTTCTCCCCGCTCGGGAAACATGTTTATTCATCTTTTTTCCTCCCCCAGACTCTCGTACGTGCTACAACCGCTCTTCAAAAAAAGGGAATCGCTGGCTGCGTTCGTGGCTGAGCAGGCACAGGATGCTGGGTTGCTATTTTTAGGCCCAGCAGGGCTGATGTGGAGGTGTGCGAGGAGCGGGAGGCTGAGGGGATTCTCTCGCCGCAGGGATGCGGGGGCAGCTCGCAGGCTGGGTTTTGATTCAAGCTGCTTTTTTCCCTGCTGCTCCCTCCCCTCTCCTTCTTCCCGCTGCTCAGTCATCCCCTCCTCGCTCCCCCAGCTCCTGGGTGCTGCTGGCACAGAGGCAGCCAAAGGCCTGGATGCAAACAGCACCCGGGGGGGGAGGAAATCTCTGCACGAATAAATGGTCCTTGATCAGGCAGGTTTTGTTTTCCTAGAATCACAGAATGGTTTGGTTTGGAAGGGACTGTTAAAACCATCCAATTCCATGGGCAGGGACACCTTCCGCTGTCCCAGGGTGCTCTGAGCTCCATCCAGCCTGGCCTTGGACACTTCCAGGGATCCAGGGGCAGCCGCAGCTTCTCTGGGAAATCCATCCCAGGGCCTGCCAGGGAAGAATTCCTTCGCTATATTGAACCTGAATTTCCCCTCTTTATTTGAAGCCAGTGACATTCCCCTGGCAGGGCAGGGCCCGGTCAGAGCTGTCAGGGTCCCTGTCGGCACAGGGCATTGGAGCAGCGCTGGTTCCACACCCGGGGCCGGAGCAGCTCCTGCCTGGATAACTCAGTGCTTTTCCCCCATCCCAGAGGCGGTGGGAAGGGACACCCCCCTTCCCTGCCCTCGGCAGCCATGGAGGGGGGCGTGCAGCTCCTGAACCGTGATGGGCACAGCATCTCGCACAACTCCAAGCGCCACTACCACGACGCCTTCGTGTGCATGAACCGCATGCGGCAGCGGGGGCTGCTCTGCGACATCGTCCTGCACGTGGCCACCAAGGAGATCAAGGCCCACAAGGTGGTGCTGGCGTCGTGCAGCCCCTACTTCCACGCCATGTTCACAAGCAAGTAGAGTCCTTGTCTTCCCCAGGGACAGGCTCGCCCTGCTCTCAGCCCTCCCCTCTCCAAACCCCTTCCCGCTCTGGCTCCGCTCCCTGTTCTCGTTGCCCTGCCCTTCCATGGGACATTTCTGTGGGTGAGAGCAGGAATATTCCTCGTTTCACTCCCTTCCCTGCATTCCTTTGCCCATGCACAGGATCCTGGTGTCCCCCTCCTGCGCAGGGATCCTGTCCCTGCTTCCCGTAGACCTGGCCCCCAATCCCTAGAGCTGGGCAGGAAACCTTCCAAAAACAAACCACTTGTTCCATGCATGGTTAAATCCTCCATTTCACTCTCTTCCCTGATTCCCTTTGCCATCAATCCCCTGCACAGGGATCCCGGTGCCCTTTCTCCAGTCCTGGCCCCCAATTCCTACAGCTGCTCCTTGTTTAGAGCTGGGCAGAAAACCTCCCTGGGCTGTGGCGTGGAGGTGGATGCAGCTCATTCCACGCATCCTCCTGAGGGGAAGCAGCCCTGCTGTGGGGTTTTTGCTCATTTTTGGTGTCCTTTTCCCCAGATGAGATGAGTGAGAGCCGCCAGACCCATGTGACACTGCACGACATCGACCCGCAGGCGCTGGAGCAGCTGGTGCAGTACGCCTACACGGCTGAGATCGTGGTGGGAGAGGGGAACGTGCAGGTAGGAGCTTTTCCCCCCAGTCCCCCTTCTCCACAAAGCTGTTCTGTACCGGATTTGCCTCCTGGGGACGCCTCTCTCCTTCTGCTCAGCGCTGCCCGCTGTTTCTGTGGTGGCAGCTGGGTCTGGCAGTGGTCGGGGAGTTCAGGTGGCTCCTCAGAGCACTGTGCAGTTCCCAGCTCTGTTCCTGAGCACCTGCCGTTCTCCTGGCCCTGGGGAGTGTCACAGGTGTCCTTTCCAGCTGTTCTTTACCTCAGAAACCAGGAGTGCTCTGTCCTTTCTGTGCTTGCATGCCTGAAGGTGCTCACTAAACCCGCTCTGCTCGCGACTCGCAGTGGGACGAGGGTGAAAATCGTTTCCTTGCCCTGGAAATTCCCTTTTCCCCCCGTTCTTTTCCACTGTGCCAGACCCTTCTTCCTGCTGCCAGCCTGCTTCAGCTCAATGGTGTGCGGGATGCTTGCTGCAAGTTCCTGCTCAGCCAGCTCGACCCCTCCAACTGCCTGGGCATCCGGGGCTTTGCTGACACCCACTCCTGCAGCGACCTCCTCAAGTCTGCCCACAAGTACGTCCTCCAGCACTTCGTGGAGGTGTCCAAGACAGAGGAGTTCATGTTGCTGCCCCTTAAACAGGTGAGGCCCCGCTGGCAGTGGGGAGGTTTGGGTGCAGCAAAGCTTTTCCTGCTCCATCTCTGAGGGAGAAGCCCAAGGGAGCTGCACGGAGGGGACAGGGCTTGGCAGGGGGTTGGACCCGGGTTCTGGGCTTTGGCCCCACTCTGTTCAGCCTGTGGGAAGAGCTCTGTCAGCAGGCTGGATCCCGTGGGAAGTAGGGATGGGAGGGTAGAAGGGGATAATTTTGGTCACCGGTGCTTGCCACGTGAGCTCGGAGCACACTGCCCTGGCTCTGGGAGCACAGCCCGGGGAATAAGTCCTGGGCACGTGGCTGTGGGGTTTAAATCAGCTCAGCTAATGTTTCTTGCTGGTCATCATGTGGTGCCAGTCTGGCCCCTGGCTCAGCTGCTGTGCCCTGGCCAGGAGCAATTCCCAGTCCTTGCTGTGCATCGCCAACGTTTGTGGTCCCTCATCAGGGTCAGACACCTCCCTTCACCCACTCCCGGGGCAGTGGGAGGGTGACAATGAGGGGAGGGGACACATCTCCCCCTGCTCCAGCTCTGCAGCCCTTGGCAGGGGAAGGGAGAGTTCTGGGAGCAGCCAGGGCACCTGGGTCTGTCCCAGGAAATGTTGAAGGGACACGTGCCAGCGGAGTCACCCCCCTGATCCCACTGACAGTGACTGGAATTGTTGGGCATTGCAGCAGCCCCAGCCACAGCGGTGGGGGGGCAGAGCCAGGGAGGAGGGTCAGAAATGTCCCCACAAAGCTGCACCTGCTGCTTTGGGGCACCCCGTTGCTGTTTGGAACCCCCAGCACCTCCAGAAGGCAGAGCTCTGCCTCTGGCACTGCTGTTCCACTGGGCTGGGAGCTGGGAATGTCTCCTTTCCTCCCAGTCCACACCAACCAGCACTGCCCTCCCCACCCCGCCCTGCAGGTGCTGGACCTCATTTCCAGTGACAGCCTCAACGTGCCCTCGGAGGAGGAGGTGTACAGGGCTGTGCTCAGCTGGGTCAAACACGACGTGGACAGCAGGAGACAGCACGTGCCCAGGGTGAGATGGCTGGAAAAGGGGTGAGAGTGCTGAGAAGGGGGTCTGGTCCTGCCCACCATCTCCGAGTGCCTGGCCTGGGTGGGCACACGGCTGGAGGAAGCTGCAGGAGAGGGCAGGAACAGCAGATCCCTGTCCTACCCCTTCCAGTCCAGCTTGGAAGGGACCTTAAATCCCATCCCATTCCACCCCGTCCATGGGCACGGACACCTTCCACTATCTCAGGTTGCTCCAGCCTGGCCTGGGACACTTTCAGGGATGGGGCAGCCCCAGGGCAACCTGTGCCAGGGCCCCACCACCCTGTCTATAAAAATTTTCTCCCTCTCTAACCTCAATCTCTCCCGTTTTAGTTCACCCCCTGCCCTGTGCCCGTGTCCCAAGGCCTGCTCTCTGTCCCCTCAGCTCATGAAGTGCGTGCGGCTGCCGCTGCTGAGCCGGGATTTCCTCATGAGCAACGTGGACACGGAGCTGCTGGTGCGGCACCACTCGGAGTGCAAGGACCTGCTCATCGAGGCCCTCAAGTACCACCTGATGCCCGAGCAGAGAGGGGTCCTGAGCAACAGCCGGACGCGGCCGCGGCGCTGCGAGGGGGCCAGCACCGTGCTCTTCGCTGTGGGTAAGGCCCTGCCGCCCCCCTCTAGCCCAAATCCCGGCTCCATCCCGGGGTTTTCTGGGCTATGTTTGCTCTGTTTGCCCTCCCCGAGCAGGTGGAGGGAGCCTGTTTGCCATCCACGGTGACTGCGAGGCCTACGACACGCGCACGGACCGCTGGCACATGGTGGCCTCCATGTCCACACGCAGGGCCCGCGTGGGCGTCGCGGCCATCGGGAACAAGCTCTACGCCGTGGGCGGGTAAAGGGAGCAGGGAGCAGCTGGGGAGGGTGGCATGGGGATGCTCGGGGAGCAGGGATGGCCGGCAGGGCCTGCTGCAGTCTGGGGTAGCCGTGGAGAAGCCCCTTTGCCATGCTGTGAATTCACCAGGTCCTGGTTTGGTGGTGGGTGCGTCCTGAATTGGGGCATTTCCCTCCCTTTTCGCTCAGAATCCCAGACTGGTTTGGGTTGGAACCTTAAAGCTCATCTCATCCCACCCCCTGCCATGGGCAGGGGCACCTTCCACCATCCCAGGTTGCTCCAAGCTGGATCCAACCTGGACACTTCAGGGATGGGGCAGCCACAGCTCCTCTGAGCAGCTTCTTCTCCCCTTCTCTCCTGCAGCTACGATGGGACCTCTGACCTGGCCACGGTGGAGTCCTACGACCCTGTCACCAATTCCTGGCAGCCCGAGGTGTCCATGGGCACCAGGAGGAGCTGCCTGGGTGTGGCAGCCCTCCATGGGCTCCTCTACGCTGCCGGGGGGTACGATGGGGCCTCGTGCCTCAACAGGTAGGGATTGCCTTGCTCCAGCCCTCCCTGCTCCTGCATGCCCTGTCCTGGGAGCTGGGAGCTCTGCTCCTGACCCTTGAGCAGACATTTTGCAACCCAGCTGCTTCTTCCAATGGGGAAAACCCCACTTTGTAGCCCTCTGCCCCAACAGAACCCAGCCTGTGTCAGTTCCTCCCTCCTTTTCCCCTGTCTATTCCCGATATTTCCTGCGAGCTGCCCCTGCGGGCCCGTGTCCAAGAGCTCTGACCTGGGCTTTTCCAGTGTCCCACCTTTTGTCCCTGTGTCCCTGCCTGCTGCAGCGCAGAGAGGTACGACCCCCTGACGGGCACCTGGACCTCCATCGCCGCCATGAGCACCCGCAGACGCTACGTCCGCGTGGCAACGCTAGGTGGGTGCTGGCACGGGGGCTGGGGGCTCCTGGGCAGCCTGTCCTGCACTGCTGGGGGGTTCCTTCTGCTGTTCTGGCCCAGTTCCTGCCCCCTCTGCCACGTCCTGAGGTGCTCCCTGCCTCTGTCCTTCTCTGCTCCCTAATCACTGGGATTCATCACACTCCGGAGGCAGCTCCTGAGGGGGATCCACAGCTTGTTCCCTTCTGCTTTGGAGCAAGGGGCTGCCTGTGGGTGATCCCCTGTCCCTGGAGAGGAAGGGACAGCCTGGTTAATCCTTCACTGTGGAAGCAGGACAGTCCTTTCAGTGATGACCCCAGCCCCATGCTCACCCCAGCAGGAGCTGGGCCTCCCTGGGGATGCCTCCCCCCTTCCCAGGAGCTGCCCTGTCCCAGTGTCCCCGTGCCTGTCCCCTGCCCTGCTCTCTGCCTCCAGCTCTTGCTGCTGACTCAGAGCTTCCCTCCCCTCCATCCCCAGCTCCTTCTGAGCCTGCCACAGCCGATCCTGGCATTCCCCTGCTCCAGCCTCCTCTGCTAAAAATACCCCGTGGCTCCGGCAGGGAGCTCTGTAATGAGGAGGTCAGGAAGCAGCAGGAGAAGGAGCTCTCTAGGAAGCTCTGCAGAGGAGCTGCCTGATGAATGTTTCACACCTTCCTGCTGGAAGGGGAGGGAGCTGGGCTGGCCCTGCTGGGAGGAGCTGCCTGGGGCAGGGGAGGCTCAGCCTGGACCTGTGTGGGCACCTCCAGAGTGGCACCTGTGGTGTTTCGGGGGCTGTGCTGGGACAGGGACGTGTCTGTGGCTCATCCCTGTGCCTCTGTGACTGTCTTTGCAGAAGGCAACCTCTATGCAGTCGGGGGCTACGACAGCTCATCCCACTTAGCCACGGTGGAGAAGTACGAGCCCCAGGTAAAGGCAGGAGATCTGGGTGACCCTTGTGCTTCTCCCCTCTTTAGGGGTGCCTGGAAGGCCTTAACCCACCGTGCATGGCAGTGGGATGGGGGGTGCCAGCAGGGACAGAGCACCCAGGGTGCAGTCCTGAGCAAAAGCATCCAAAGCTCCTCTGTGAGAGCTCCCCGTGAGGTTTCAGCACCAGAGCACCCTCTGTCCCCACTGCCTGGAGTTCTGCAGGAAGCTGGGATCCTGTCCATGCCCTGAGCTGTTCCCAGCTCCCAGCTGAGCTCCTGCACACCCAGCACGGTGAGCAGGGAGTGTGGCAGGCTGGGGACGTGTGCCCAGGGACACACAGCTCTGCCCCAGCAGGGTTGGTCACTGCAGAAAGATCAAAGAGAAGGTCCTGGAGGCTTTTTGTGAGCTGCAAAGCCCCAGCTGCACTCGCACGGATTGGAAATAGATACAGCTCAGCCCCCGTGGCGGGGCTGGCATTCAGCTGGGACACGACTGGTGGCCTGGCACAGGCATCTCTGTGCCCCTGGGATGTCTCCTGCCAGCTGCCACTGTGCTCTCCTGAGCCAAGCAGCAGAGATTCCTCCTGGGAACTTGGGAGAGCGGGGAGGAAAGAAGTGGGGTCCCCCCAAAAGGGTTTCTATGCCAGGAGCTGTGTGGTCAGAGCAGGACTGACCCCACAGAACCGATCTGGCAGGGATGTGTGGGAAATGTGGGGTGGCTGATGGGCTCCCTGTCCCCAGATCAACACCTGGAGCCCCATTGCCAACATGCTGAGCCGCCGGAGCAGCGCGGGCGTGGCCGTGCTCGAGGGGATGCTCTACGTGGCTGGTGGCAATGATGGCACCAGTTGCCTTAACTCCGTGGAGCGCTACAACCCCAAATCCAACACCTGGGAGAGCGTGGCCCCCATGAACATCCGCAGGTAAGGGGCTGTGCCCTCTCTGGAGCAGGGAAACCCCCCCTCCCATCCCTCACAAACCACAAAACACAGACACATCAGGGGTTTTTAGGGTTTGTGGCTGGCTCAGCACGCTCCTGCTGTGCTGAGAGGGATTGGGGTGTGTGCCAGGAGGGCACGGCAGGGGTGTTCTGCAGAGGGATTTATCCTCAGCAGTCGCTGTGGCCGTGAAGAGCCAGGGGGTTCAGCTGGCTGAGCCCACGGAGATGCTGCTGGGCTGTGGGAGGATTTAAGGCTTGCAAGTCCGAGGATTTCGGACTCTTAGGGTTTGGTATTTGATGAAGTTTGGGCGAGAGTGTCATAGTGAAGGGGGAGATCTGTGGCTCTATGCTGCACTCTGCCTGTTTGAGCCCCGACAGTTCATTTTCACGGGGTGTTTGTGGGGCTGGGCACTCCTTTTGTGGGGTGTTTGAGCTCCCTGCGGTGCCGAGCTCCCCCAGCACCTCCCACCCTCACCCCCATGGTCTCCGCACGGTCCTTCCAGGAGCACCCACGACCTGGTGGCCATGGACGGGTGGCTTTACGCCGTGGGTGGCAACGACGGCAGCTCCAGCCTGAACTCCATCGAGAAGTACAACCCCCGCACCAACAAGTGGGTGGCAGCCTCCTGCATGTTCACCCGCCGCAGCAGCGTTGGGGTGGCCGTGCTGGAGCTCCTCAACTTCCCCCCGCCCTCCTCGCCCACCCTCTCAGTGTCCTCGACGAGCCTTTGACACCGGGCCCGGCCGTGCCTCAGCCCCGGGTGGCACCCGGCCGGAGCCGCGGGGCAGCCGCTCGCTCTGAGGGGCGAGCAGAACCCCTGGGCCCCGCTCTGGGGACACATCACCGCTCCAAACGTGCTTCCAGGGCCGGCCCTTCCCTGGAAGGGTGAGCAGAGGGGGTTCTCCCTCCGGCCAGACTCATCCCAGCACCCCCAAAGGCTCCTTTGGGCAGGGGAAGCCGAACCATCGCCGCTTCTGGGATCGCCGTGCTCCAGCCGTGCCCCGGGGGACACGGCCAATGTGCAACCACCGCTCCTCTGAATGTCACTGTAGCCAAACTCAGCCAAGCCTGCACTGTTACGGACTCCGGGGCCGCCCCCCGGCTCTCGAGGGTGTCTCATTGATGCCTTAAACACACCAAGGGAAGAAGCCCAGCCCAGGCACAGCCCTGCGGGGTGGGGAGGGTGGGAGGCAGAGCTGGACGCAGCATCCTGACCCCTGCAGTGCTCCCTGATGCGCTGAGATCCCAGCTGAGCGTGGCTCTGGGGAGTGCCCAGCCAGGCAGGTGGCCGCAGGGACCTTGGTGGCATCGCTGCCATCGCTGTGCCAGGCTCCAGGACTGGGACTCCGCACGTGGGCCTGGCCTGCTTGCTGTTCCCCTCTCTGCAAAGCAGATTCTGGGTTTGTGGAAAGGAATCAGTTCCTGGAAAAAGACCAGTCCAGCCTTCGGAACGAGGAGGATTGCCTGGCATTACTCTTTTGGGTATTAATTTTTTTGCCTTTTTTTATTTGAATGCTAATATGACTTCATGTCCCTTTATTTTTTACACTGCCTTGGTACTCCCCATCCCCTCTGCTCTCGAGGCAGCAGAAGGGATGCAGTTCCTTTTCTCATTTGCTGAGGGGATGATTCCTGTGCCCTGGAAGATGTTCTCTCTGCATGGGTGGGGTGTGCGAGTGCGTGAGGTGCCAAAAGCAGCAGGGGAGGGACCATTTCCAATTAGCGACTCCCTGGCGATTAAGCGACCACTTTAATGAATGAAAGGTTGGATGAATTAGTACTGTAAGGCCTGTCCTAGAGCCAGGGCCCCTGTGGGGTGGTGTTTTCAGGGTGTGCTGTGTGTGAGGTGTGAGCTGAGGCACAGATCAGGTGTTCCCCACGCCACAGAGGAACGACTCAACCACTGGTACCTCAATCAAACGTGTTCAAATGTAGCATTGGAAATACGGTCCAACTGTTTGGAACTCGTTCCTTTCTCCTTTTTCCCCCCCTGCTCCCCATTTCTCACTCAAAGAGTCCAGATTTCACTCCTGTGGTACTTGTGGGCCTGAATTTTCGAGTTGCGAAAGATTTCTCCTTTTTTTTGGGGGAGTGAAAGAAGAGTTTGAGGTGAGACAGGGACTCCCCAACTTCAGACCCTTTTCTTGGCAGGCTGATTTCCCCTGGACAGGTGCCTGCAGGTTTTCCAGCTGGGGCTGCTGTAGAGTGAAGGGAGGGCTGTGCCTTGGGAGCAAAACCTGAGGGAAGTGAGAAATGCAGCAGCTCAGGAGAATTTTGGTGCCACGAGCCCTTGGCCTCCGCTGGAATCTTCAGCAGTCACACTGCAAATCGTGTGTGATGCTGTGCTGCCTCCTGAGGGCCAGGGAAGGGGCAGAGTGACTCCTGTCCCCCCTGGCTGGGTCCTGAGCAATATCCCACTGAGCCTGATCCACGGAAAGCCAGGGAGGAGGGAGCCCCTCGTCTCTGCTGCCCAAACTATGCAGGTGCTCACTGCTCCCCTGTGCCAGAGGGAGGAGGAAGGAAAGGGCAAAACAATTCCCCAGCACCTTCTGGGGGTCCCGAGCCCCCCTGACCCACACTGTGTGGACACGAGGTGTCAGCACCTGCCCTGGCAGATGCCAGGGTGGGATTGCTCCTGGTGCTGCACGTCCCCTGCGAGGAGGAGGAGGAGGAGGAGAGCTCGGAGGGGACGTGTGTCTGTGTCTGTCTGTCTGTGCGTAGCAACCCTGTCTGAGGGGAGGAGAACAACTCTGTGTGGCTTCCCTGCCAGTGTTTAGTCCGTGGTGTCTCACCCAAGATGTTCCTTGTGTGAATTCCCAGCAGAGGGGCGTCCCCCAGCAGAGGTGCCCCAGGCTCTGGGTGTTTCCCATGCCCTGAGGGGAGAGCAGAGGTTCCCTCGGCCTCCCTGCTGGGCTCACCTGCTCCAGATCCATGTCTGAGCGTCGTCACTTTGATTTCTCTGTAACTTACCCGACTTTATTTATGTGGAACTCTGTTTCTCTGAATTTTTTGCACTACGTGGGACCGGGGAGGGGATACAAGCAATAGAAGCCAACGTGTACAATAAAGACGTTTTCTTGGATACCGGACCCTGCCTCGTGCATCCTTCCTTCTCCTTTCCATGGCTCACTCCTTTTTGCCCAGTCCCAGGCTCAGCTGAGGGTGTTGGGTGCCTGGTGGGTGTGGAGGAGCTGTCCTGGGGAGGAAGGGAGTATTCCCAGCTGTCCTGGGAGTATTCCCAGCAGGGATTTTGTGCTGGGAGCTGGGACTCCGTGACCCTTCCCCTGTCCCAGGGTGAAGATGCTGCTGGTGCTGGAGACCCCTGGGAAAAGCCCCGGGCCCAGAGGCTCCAGGGCCAGGCTGATTTACACCTCTCCTGCCATTAAACCCCAGTTTGGCCTCCCAGTGCTCTCCCTCCAGCAGGAATGAGAAGCATTCCCGTGCCCTCCAGCTGCCACCCTCAGCCCATCCCTGTGGGCCAGGGACAGGCAGAGCTGGCCCCATCCTGCTTCCCAAACTGGTGCCAGTGCTGCTGCCCGGGCAGGGGAGTGCTGAGCCCATTCCAGGGGTGGAAGGAGCAGTGGGAGCAGCCTGGCACCAGCCCTGGGGCCCGAGGGGGAGCCGGAATGCCTGGCCCAGCTGCAGCCCCTCGTGTCCCCTTTCCTGCTGCTCCTGCTTCTGCTTCGGCTTCTATAAATAACTGCTGAGCTGTGAAACCTTCCTGGAGCCCAGGGGCTGCTTCCCTCCAGTCCAGGCTCTCCTGGAAGCAGAGCTGTGGGCTCTGGGAGAGCTTTGTGCCCTCGAGCTGGTGACGAGCCTGTCCTCAGCCACTGGTGCCAGCTGGCCCTGGCAGCCCTGGTGGTGTCACTGGTGTCCCAGTGAGCAAACAGGACCTGTGACAGCAGCAGCAGCAGCAGTTGTGTCCCTGCTCTGAGCTGGGAGGTTTTATTTAGAACAACCACTGGAGGAACAGCACGTTTGTGGTCACGGCCTGACCGTGTTAGGCACGGATGTGAGGAAGAATCTCACTTTTCCTGCGTGAAACACACTTGGGGCTGCTCGCTGCAGTGGCTGATCCCGGCCAGGAGGTGCTGGGCTGTGGCTGTGCTGTCACAGCGCTGTTTCCCAGCTGTGCAGAGAGCACAGAGCTCACACGAGCAACCCCTGCCATGGAAATCATGGAATTTCTGGTGGGGGCCCTCCGGAGGAGTGTCCTGGTGCTTGGCTGGGCTGGGAAGGGTTAATGGATTATGGACAGAAAGGGGAGGGGGATAGAGGAGCTGCTTTTATAGGTCAGAGATGAGGAGAAATTTTATGGCCCATCCGTTCTCAGCTGCTCTCTCCAGGCCGGGCTGTGCAATCCCCTTTTGGGGAATATTTTGTTACTGCAAGGGTAAAATACAAACAGGAACAGCCCAACACACTCTGTGTGTCCATCAACCCCAGCTTGATTCCAGCAGATTCTCCAGGAAAACCTCCTCTCAGAGTCCTCCTAAAATAACCTATAGATCTGTCACATCGCATCCTTTGTGGTGTTTCTTACGTCACTGTTATTTATATTCACTAAATCTGATTTTTTTTTTCAAACGTGCCATCAATTAAATTAGCCTGACAAGATCTGATTTCCACAGCCCCGCGCTGATTTGTATTAATTACATTCTCCTTCTGTAATTCTCAAAGTTAATCCAACTCCCTCACAGCTGTTACATCATTTTCCCAGGAATTACTGGCAACTGGCAACCCCATAATTACCAGGGTGGTTTTTTACCCATGGAAACACCGATATCCCTGTTAAATGATGCAATTTCTTTGCAAATTCAGTGGCCCTGCAAGACTGAACTGCAACAGCGATCCAAGCCCTTCGTGTTCAGCTCTTTCAAACTTTTTGATGTGAATTCTCTCTACTTTTTGATCCAGAGCATCCAAGTTTTGTGTTTACTTCTTAAAATGAAAAGGCTTTTCCTGTGGCTGTAGTTCCTGGGGTTTTTTTCAGCACAGAAACATTGAGTCTGCATTTACCTTTTGTCATTAACTTCCCATTTTTATTGTTTATATTTCCATGCAGTTAGGGACTGACACCACGGCCAGAAATCTTCCATTTGCTTCCTTTTAAAGCATTTCTTCCGTAAATACCCCTTTGGTTTTGCTGCTCATGCGCATCTCCTTTTGCTCTTTGCTTCCTTGATCCACTTTCCATCATTCCCAAATTTCGATTAATGTCCCGATTTCAATTAGATTTGATATTGATTTTTTTTTTTTTCCCGCTGCCCATTTATTTTCATATCTTTACCCCCACCGGGAACGGCCGCTCCGAGCGCAGCCTTTGGAACCCTTCATCCACCCCAGCCTCGGAGATTTTTTGTTAATGCTTAAACAGCAACCACCGCCTTTATCTCGCTACATCCTTATCTCCGCCCGCGCGGCGGCCGAATTCCATTTGGGAAAACGCTCCGGGATGGATTTATCGGTGGCTGCGGCTCCATCCCGCCGGTGGCTCGGGAATGCCGCGGCTGGCTCCGCGGTTCCCGGCGTGAATTCCCAGGGAACAGGTACCTGGCTCGCCCCTCCCAGCCCGCGGGGCGGGAGCGAGGGGCAGGGTCGGGGTTTGGGCTCTGCCCACACCCACTCGAGTCCCGGCGGGCGGAAAGGAGCGGCCGGGAGCGATCCCACAGCGATCCCACAGCGATCCCGGCATGGGGAACATCGCCTGCGTCCCGCAGGCTCCCGGCGGCTTCAGGGGCTCCTTCCGAAGGAAACCCTCGCTGAAGAAGGAGTGAGTATCCCTCCTCCGGCTCTGGGATGTGGGAGCGGGGCTGGCTTTCCCTGCGGGATCTCTCCCGTGGGATGCACACGGCGGGGATTTCTTATTTCGCGGTGGTTTCGGGGGTGCTGGGCGCTGCCAGACCCCGGGATCAGCTCGCCCCGAGTGGCCGGGATGGAATTCTCAGGCGGCAGGGAATGCCAGCCCTCGGGAGAAGCGGCACTGCGTTAATTTTTGTTTGGGTAATTAAGCTCCCCCCCCGCCGGAGAAGGTGCGGGACACCTGATATTCCCCGTTTTCACTCGGGAGTGTTTTTCCTCAGAGTTGTGGTGCTTGTTGTGAGAAAACAACATTCGCACTCCTCGGGCTTTAGGGAGAAAGCCCCAAATCCCAGCACTCCGCCGTGGGATTGGTGTTTGTAAAGCCAAAGGAGGAGCAGCAGGAAATATCCCTGAAATCCTTGGGGGATTTGGGTGCGGGACTGGCCGGGGCAGCGCTCGGGTACCGCGGCCATGGGTGGCTGTCCCAAAATAGAGCTCCCCAGGGAATGCACTGCAGGCAGAATTCCCGGCTTTCCCACTGCTCCCATCAGCACAGCCAGAGTGTTCCGGGCTGGAAAAGAGCTTTGGGGGGAACCAGGTGATTCCCTGTGAACCTGCCAGCCCTGTCTGTGTCAGGTTTGGTGTCTGGGCTGTGCCAAAAAACCCTCAAACTCTGCCAGGCTGAGGGGTTTCTGATTAAAAGGAGACACTGAACTGTGCCCTTGGTGTCCCGTGCTGCCAGAAATCGGGCAAACCTGTGGGGTCTGAGGAGTTACTGAGGGGTAAAAGAGAGGGGAACCCTTGGGGAGTTTGGGGTGAAAGAGAGGGGATTTCTTGGGGAGTTTGGGGTAAAAGAGAGGGGATTTCTTGGGGAGTTTGGGGTGAAAGAGAGGGGATTTCTTGGGGAGTTTGGGGTGAAAGAGAGGGGATCTCTTGGGGAGTTTGGGCCCTGTGGTGAAGCAGCCAAGCCTCAGATCTCCTCCAGTCCCACTGACTCCCAGCTTCCCACACTTGTGGGGATTATCCCGGTTTTCTGCCACAAGCTGAGGAAGGAGCTGCTGAGAAGCCCCAGCAAAGCAGTCCCAGTGCTTCCCAACAGCACCAGTGGCTGCCTGATGCTGGTGTGCACGCAGGGAGAAACTGGGAGAGGGAGGAAAGGGAGAGGGGAGCCTCCAAGGCAGAAATGAACCCTGTCTGTGAGTATCTGCCGGTGTCTCTGTGGATCCATCCCCTCTCCAGGGGCTTTGCAGGAGCTGCCAGGGCTGGGTTTGGTCTTTGTGCTCTGCCGTGGTCCCGGTGCTGGTTTGGGGGGCACAGATGAGCCAAGCTGATCATTTGGCTGAGCAAAAACCTGTAAAAAAGCAGAGAAACCCCAACAAGTGCAGCACAAGTCCTGTCCCAGCTCTCCCAGGCTTTGTCAGCCTTTGGCTGCCTGGGATGATTCGAAATCCCGTGACAAATTGCTTGCTTGGTGTCCTGGCTTCCTTATTTCTGGGCAGGATTCGCTGTGCCTCAGCCTGGATCTGGGTTTCCATGTGTGTGTTTTGAGGATTTTTTTTTTTTTCCTTCCCTCTGCAGACAAAATGGCAAGAAAAAGCTGCCCAGCTTTTTCGGGATGGACGGAGGGCAGGAGAGAGACACGACCACGGACAAAATCCTGCAGTATATTCCAGCAAAGGCAAGTGCCCACACCTCCACCCCGGGGGTTTATTCCCACCCACCCCAAGCATTCAGGAGGGACGCTGGATTTGGGTCTGGGGGTAGCTCTGTCCCATGCAGATGGAGCCCAGGAAGGGATGAGACCCTGCCCAGGGTCCCCGTGTGGCTGTGGAGGGACCTGGATCAGCCAGGAGCTGGGATGGGGTGGGGATGTCACACTGGGAGCCACTCAGGGGACACGGGGACATCTCCCCCCGAGCTTTGCCCTCGGTTCTTTTGTTCCTGGCTCGCCTGAGAGGGAAGGGAAAAGCCCGAGCGAGCTTTGGCAGGTGAGGTGATTCATTCCCACGCCGGAATGAGACGGAGCAGGAGCGGATCAGCAACGAGCCTGGGAAGGGAATCAGGAAGGGCAGGGCACGGCCCAGCCCCGTTCCCAGCGCTGCTCAGGGAAACCGGGAGCCCCTGTGGGCTTTGGGGGATCCCGCTGGGTGGGCCAGGGCCGTGGGGGGAATTTGGGGAGCATTTGGGCCGTGCTGGGTGTTCATCGATCCCGGCCGCGTGCGTGTGGGGAAGGGGAAACTGAGGCACAGCCTCAGTGCCAGGCAGAGGGAATTCCAGGGAAGGCTCCCCGCGGGAATGCAGCTGGATCCAGAGGGGTCAGGCTGCAAAAAGCAGGTTCCAGGTGGATCCTGGATGCTTGCCCTGGGAAGCAGGATGAGCTGTCAGTGTTAGCGGATCCTGGAAAAAGCCACCGGGAGATGGTTCCTTTGGGAACCGCAGGGAGTGTGGGATCTCTCCAGGGACGGAAGGAAGGAGGGTGGGGCAGGCTTTCAGCCTGGGGCGGAGGGGATGCAAACTCCCTCCTCAGCCACAAGCTCCCTGTGTGGCCCGGAGGAAGCTTTGGCTTTGCCCCGTTCCCACTGCTGGGTTTTCGGGAGCAGCTGCAGCCCCAGGGCTGGGTCAGGCTCTGATGCAACCCCATGGGAGATGGGATCACCCGAGCTCACCCACCACAGGCCATGTGGGACCGGGGCAGGTGACATCCCTGCACCCTGTGGCACCCCTGCCCCACTTCCCACAGCTGCCGGGGGGAGGATGTGCCCCAAGAGCCACTCATTTGCTGCTTTTCCCATGAAGCAGCAGCTGCAGGAGCCCCGGGGCTTCGAGCTGAGCCCTTCCTGCTGCTGCTGATTCACTCGGGGGCTGCGGGGCTGAGCAGTTCGTGAGTAACTCGTTCTACCTGTAGGATGAGCCCTACAGGGGGAGAGAACATGTCAGGGCACCTGCGCCTCGCCAAACCCTGCCAGGAACCCGGCTCCCGAGGATCTGCAGTGCCTGGGAGCTGGCAGGAACACTGGGATAACGGGAATGGGTCGGGATGGGGCTGCAGGAGGGTGCCCAGCCCAGGCTGGGGACAATTCCAGAGGGAGGGAAGATGCCAGGCTGCTTTAGCTCTGGCTGAGGCACCCCCATGGTTTGGGGGGTGCCTGCAGCTGGAAGGGCAGCAGATTTTAGGGATGTGATCCCGTTTTTCCATGGCCTTGGAGCTGCTCCCATGCTCAGCCATCACATCCATCTCCTCAGTCTCGCTGCCACCCCTCCTGAGCTTGGTTGGGAGAGGGAAATATTCCATTTATTGCTTGCCACACGACTGGCTGTGGGAGCTCTCCCTCTCCCTGCTGCCCGCGGGAGGATCCCTCTGGAAGCTCTTTCCCAGTGCTGTTGCTGCATTCCCAGCTCCCTTTTTTCCTCTTGCTGCCTCGTTTTTTCCTGGGAAATTTGGCTGCCACGTCCCAGGCAGCAGCACTGCCCCAGCAGCTGGTGGCTGCTGCTGTTCCTTATCTCCGTGCCCATGATTTTATTACTTCACCCTCTCCCCACTCCCAGGTGCTGCTGGTGCCTTATCCGAGCTGTGTTTTGTTATTGCTGCACCCGTGACCAGCTGCTCTTTGCTCTGCATTTGTGGCACAAATACCATTTTTCCTATGCTGAGCTGCCCCAGTGAGGCCTTGATTGGAAACCCAGTGTGTTCCCTAAATTCTCTTCCACGGCTGGGAAACCAGAGGGAGGATTTCAGCAGGAAAGGGTTAACTCGTGTCCTGAAAAGAGTAACCAAAATTCAGCCAGGTTCTGGAAGGAGCTCTGAGCTCTGCAGGTGGAAGGGTCCCAACAGCTCTGGTTCCCAGTCCCCTGGCTCCATTCCCAGCTCCATTCCCAGCTCTGTTCCCGATTCCCAAGCTCCATTCCCAGCTCCATTCCCAGTTCCCCCGCTCCATTCCCAGTTCCCCAGCTCCATTCCCAGTTCCCCAGCTCCATTCCCAGCTCCATTCCCAGCTCCATTCCCAGCTCCATTCCCAGCTCCATTCCCAGCTCTGTTCCCAATTCCCCAGCTCCATTCCTAGCTCCATTCCCAGTTCCCCAGCTCCATTCTCAGTTCCCCAGCCCCATTCCCAGCCCCATTCCCAGCCCCATTCCCAGC
>VZRV01002761.1:6283-16806 GCA_013398115.1 Falcunculus frontatus | reverse complement strand
CCCCCTTCCCCCCCCCCCCCCCCCTCCCCCAGCCCCATTCCCAGCTCCATTCCCCGTTCCCCAGCCCCATTCCCAGCTCCATTCCCAGTTCCCCAGCCCCATTCCCAGCCCCATTCCCAGCTCCCTGGGATGCCTGGAGCAGGGCTGACCCCATGCCAGAGGGGTGAGTCACAGAGGGGCCCCCACAGGGCAGGGCCAGGGGGGTCTGTGCTGCTCCCTCATCCATCATGGGCACATGCAGCTGTCCCCTGGCACAGCACAGCGGGAATGGCATCGGGAATGGCATCAGGAATG
Source organism: Falcunculus frontatus (assembly GCA_013398115.1). Lineage (NCBI taxonomy): Eukaryota > Metazoa > Chordata > Aves > Passeriformes > Falcunculus > Falcunculus frontatus. The sequence continues at coordinate 16,512 of VZRV01002761.1, read as the reverse complement.
GCATCGGGAATGGCATTGGGAACGGGAACGTGCTGGGAGCGTCACCAACCCCGCTGAGTCCCAGGGAACCACTGCCAACCTCTCCTCTCCCACCCAGTTTTGGCTTGGGAACGAATTCCCAGAGTCTGGATGTGCCCAACAAAGCTCAGGTTTAGGGCTCTGTGAGCAGGGTGTGGAGTGAGGGGATCAATGGTTGGGGCACAGCCTTTCCCTTCTCCCCAAGGACATCTGCAGCCCCCAGGAATCAAAGTGTTCTTCCCAGAAAAACTGCAGGAAGAGCTTTCCCCCGGGCTGGTGAAGCGAGGGGTGTGAGGCTGTGCACAGAAGGAAGAATTCCCACATAACCAGGGAATCAGGGAAGGCTCCAGCTCTGAGTGCTGACTCCTCTCCTCAGCCCTGGCTCTCCTGTGGTGCCTGCTGGATTCCTGCAGCTTTCCCAGGCTTTTCCAGGGACAAAAAGCTGCCTTGCAGCTGCTTCTATGGCTGTGGGGCTCTGCCCCAAATCCGTCTGGCACCTGGGACGAACGGGAACCGAGGGATCTGAGCAGGGATCTGAGATGGGAGAGCTGAGGAATCCCAATGGAATCAGAACAGAGGAAACCTGCCCTCTCAGCCCAGGGGAAGGCACGCTCAGGGCACTCTGAGATGGTTTTCCTGTGGAGCTGGGACACCCTAAAAGTGAAATGTGCTTGTGCCCCCCCTCTTTTGCAGCCCAGGAGCTCCATCTTTAGCTCAGGATCTCCTCACAGGCTCCCAGCAGTAACCAAACCCCAGCCCCACGTTGGCAAGGAGACCCAACAACAAACAGCCCCTCCTGGGCACCTGCCCAGGGCCCTTTCCCAGGAATCCCTGCTGGGAAGATGTTCTGGGAATGTCTCTTCCAGCAGCTCTGAGCTGTTTTTCCCCTGTATCCTCGGCACAGATCATTCAGAACCAGGAAAACCAGAAGGAAAACTTGGACCAGAGGTTCCCCAGCCTGTTCAAGAAGGGCCGAAGGAAAACGATCGTCAGGAATTTGGGCAAAATGATTTATTACTCCAAGGTCAAGTTTAAGTTCCAGCACTGCCAGGTAAACCTGAGGCACCTCTTTGTGAGGGTTTCTCTGCCCAGGGCTGGCGTGACCCTGCAGGACTGGGAAGGGAGGGATAATTCCAGGAAACGGGACTTGTGGAGAATTCCAGGGGGGAATGAATGCTGGGCTGCTCCCATCCTTGTGGGCACCTGAAAGTGCTTCCATTGATGCCTCCTGCAGCCACCTAGAAACAGAGACTAGACAAGAGTAAGGGAATAAAGACAGGTATTTATTTGAAGGGCCTTCAAGGTACACCCTGGGGGAGCCAAAGGCTGCTTCCAAAAATTGGACCCCAAGATGGACCCCAGGTCACGAGTTCTTCACACTTTTATAGGTTTGGACCATTTGCATATCAGGGTTAATTCTCCAATTAAAGCCCCAGTTTTAGTGACGTAATTCCCCTCAGCTTGCCCCCCTTAGAATCTTTAGTTTCCACATTTTGGGCCTAAAAACAGCCTGGCTGTCCTTGAAGGCAAAGCCTGGAGAGGCTTTGTTCTGTCTGCCCAGTACGAGAGAGCAGGAATTACAGGCTCCAAGGAACCTCAGAGTTACACTCTGAGCAGTACAGAATTTGAAAATAGAAAAGTTAAAACCTAAGGCATCACCATGAGCAGAGACATGGCCTGTGGAGGAGCTTTTCCATGCAGGGATTGGCCTGGGATGCAGAGGGAGGGTGGGAGGTGTTTTGAGATGGCCCCAAAGGTGTCCTGAGATGGCCCCAAAGGTGTCCTGAGATAACCTCAAAGGTGTCCCTTCTGCAGGAGGTCAACGACTGCTTCCTGGAGCTGTTCCAGTCCTACCTGTACTTCCAGTCCGTGGGTCCCAATGGCCTCACCTACCAGGTAGGGCATCCCCTGGGCCTGCTGGGCTTCGGGCACTGTGGCCACGCTGGGGCCACTGGGCAGAGGAACTCCGGGAGACGTCCCCAGGTCCCTTCCTGGGGATGCCAAACTCCACAAGGGTGTTTTATCCCAAGGCCTGTCCCCAGAGCAGCTCAGGGTCACCTGGGCCCTTGGGCAGAGATTAAGGACCCCAGGGACAGGCAGGAGAGGGTGGGAGGTGACCTGGAGCCGCCTTTGTGAGGAGCTCCAAGCACAGGGAGCTGAGCCTTGGGAAGTCCAGAATCCCCCTGGCCTTGGTGCCCTTGGGGGTCTTGGCTTCTGGGCCAAGGGGGAGTTCTCCAGCTGCAGGTTGGGCTTCTCCAGCATCAATTATTCTTTGGGAGAAGAGGAACCTGAGCCTCGGGAGCTCTGCTGGCAAACCACTCCTGAATCTTTCACCCTGGTGGTGCTGGGGAGTCACAAATAATGGATGCAAGGGCTGTTGTGCACTGCACAGCCACGGCTGTGAAACAGCAACCCCTGAACCTCCTCTTCCTCCACACCAGTGGGGAACTAAAACTGAGCGTGTTTGGGAGAGGATTATAAAATTAGATCCTCTCAGAAATGATTGATTGGCCTTCAGGTGAGCTGAGGTTGATGTAAAACATCGGTAAAACCTCTCCAGTCACCCCCTCAAGGCAGCCTGCAACTGAAAATTCCCATGTCAAGGGAGAAACAACATCCCAACATCCCCAAAACAACATCCATGTCTCCTTTAGAAACGGCTCCTGAGTTTATTAATTGTGCAGGAATTAACGAGGAATTAACGTGCCCTAAGGCGTTAGAGCCATTAGCATCTTTTGTGGAGCTTGCTCAGGGAGGACAAAGCTGTCACCTGCTCCTGGGCTTTGTCAGAGCAGGAATCTGAACATCCAGACTCTGGGAACTGGACAGCTCCATTTTCCTTCAGGGTCAATCCCATTTTCTGGCTTTCTCCTGTTAAACCACCATTGTTTTGCTGAGGTTCCTCTTAAAATGGAAAGGAAAAAAAAAAGTGACATATAAAGCTATTCCTCAGCGTGGCAGAGGATTGCTGCAGGGTGGAGCCTGGGAACCTGCTTCCCCTGGGGAGCGTGCTGGATCCAAATCCCAAATATTCCCAGTGTGACCCTGAGCTGCAGCACCCTGGGGGTGTGGGGTCACCCTGCTGAGAGCCCGACCCCAAATAACCCCTGCTCTCCTCCCCCAGGGGCTGCTGCCTCTGAAGGAGCTGCAGGTTCGTGAGCTGGGGGCTGGGCAGAGCCCTGGGCAGCAGGACCACGCTCTGCACATCTCAGGTGGGTGTCTGGGGGCTGCTGGGCTCGGGGAGCTGGGCAAAGGGGGATTGGGATGGGGCTGCTCCCTGTCCCAGCCCAGGGAACACCCACGGTGTGCAGAGAGGCTGCAGGGGGCTGGGCTCTGCCTTTCTCCTGGAATTTACACCTTTCCCTGCTCCGGAATGCCCAGGGCTGCCACGGGGAAGGGCAGGGGAAGGATGGACCTGGGGACACGTGGGGACAGTTCCCACCTCTGCCTGGTTGGTGGAAGGAAGGGATGGGATAGAATTCCTTCTCCCACCTCTGCCTGGTTAGTGGAAGGAAGGGATGGAGTAGAATTCCTTCTCCCACCTCTGCCTGGTTGGTGGAAGGAAGGGATGGGATAGAATTCCTTCTCCCACCTCTGCCTGGTTAGTGGAAGGAAGGGATGGAGTAGAATTCTTTCTCCCACCTCTCCCGAGGGCAGGGAGTGACCCTGAGGGCCCTGCTCAGGTTCCTGGGATGGGCAGCAGTGCCCAGGGATGAGCTGCCTCTCTCCCAGTAACACCAGTCTGGTGCTGGCAGGACCTGGTGTCATCTCACCAACTCTTCCATCAGCTTTTTAAACTTCTCTCTGAGTGATTTTGCTTTGTAAATGATTTCCTGAGATGACAACCATCTGCAGCCTGGACAGAGGCTTCTTTGGGCTCAGTCACTGCTGGATGACAGAGGGACAAGCCCCCAGGGTGCAGTTAAAGCATTAATTAATCCCCAGTAATGACACAGAGCCCATCAAGCTCATTTGTGTCCCAGGCCCACTGACTCTGCCTCTGGTGTCCTCTGCCAGAGGACAAAACACCCCATAAATGATAAAAAGGACGTGGCACAAACCCCCCACTCATTTTTAGGACTGCTGGCTTGTGCTGAACCAGGCTGGGGTCTCCAAACCTTTCTGGGATTCTGGGAAAACGAGGGAAAACTTCTTCCAGGGCTGTCTGTGCTGGGCTGGGTGGGAAACTGCCTCAGGCTTTGTGGGATTGTGTCCTGCCAGGGCCCTGCAGACAGAGCTGTGTGTTTGGGAAGCAGTGACAGGAAGCACCCAGGGATATTTAGGATTGCTGGGAGATGCTGGAACAGTTTTATTTCCCTGCTTAGAGGGGAAGGAACCGAGGCACCGAGGGGCCAGGAGCCCTCCCCGTGTCCCCACGCAGGCTCAGGGTGGAAATTCCTCATCCCATGACCCCGAGGCACCGCAGAGCCTGGAAACTGCTGGAAATCCCTGGGAATGGGGAGAGGGAAGGATGCAGAGCCCTCCTGGCACAGGGACAGGAGCTGGCTGTCCCCTGGGCTCTGCTGATGGATTTATGGAGCACCTGGAGTCCCCCCTGTGCCTCGCTGCACCCCTTTGGTGTGGGTTTGGGTGGGAACACACTGCTCCTGCCTCGGGAAGGGGCTCTCCTGCTTCCAGGGAAAGGGCAGGGGCAGGGCAGAGGGAAGGAGCCCCAGGGCTGGCCCTGAGCGTGGCAGGGGCACGGGGACATGTCCTGAGGCACGGGGACGTGTCCTGGGGCCCAGGGCAATGGCAGGGGCTGAATTTGCAGCTCAGAATCTCACAGCAGCTCCTGCCGCAGCCCCAGGCGTGTCCCGGGAGGTTCTTTCCTCATTTTCTCTTCCTTCTGGGCCCTGGTTAGATGTGGCAATGGGTGATGCCCCCGGGGTGTGCCTGGGGGGTGGCAGTGCCACCCGAGGGTCACGCTGAGGGCCATGCCCTGGCACCACGATTCCTGCTGGGTTTAATTTGTGTTGATAATTTGTGTGAGGAGCTGGGTGCCCAGGGAAGCACCCAGAGCAGCATCACACCCTCCTGGCTGCTCTGTGATTGCTGTGTCCTCATTAAAAACAGGGAAAAGGGGGGAAAGGGAAGCAGGAGAACTCCAGAGCCAAAGGCACGTGGATGCCCAGAAAACGCTCTGACACCAAATTGCTGTCATGGGTTTGGAGCCACTCAGGGAGCCTCTGCCCCAGCTCCCCACCTCAGCTTTGTTTATTATACATTTCCTGCAAGGCAGACGCGCCTCAAAGGCTCGGTGAAATGTTGTTTATAAATAATGCAGGAATTAGGGCACCAACGATACCACAGGAGGCCAAAGTCCCGCGGTTATCCGGGCTTATCTGGGCACTTCCAAGTCCCACAGAGGCAGATCCTTCTGAGCCTGCAGCAAGCAGGGTTTGATATGAGCCGTGTGGTAAATTATTAATCACAACATCCACTCTGCATCCTGCCAGCCGTGGTTATTGCCCTGGCCAGGGAGCGAGAGGCTGAGGGTGTGGGAGAGTCGTGCTCGTGCTCTGCAACACTCAAATCAACAAGCTGCAGGGCTGTCCCTCCCTCCGAGGGGATGTCTGGAGTCATCCTCAGCCTGGCTGGCACGGATTATGCTGGCTGAGGCAATAAACAAACAAACGGTGTCAGAAAGCTCCCGGTGTTCTGCACACGGGGAGCCAAAGTGAAACTGGGAGATAGCACGGGGCTTTCTGCTCAGGGAGCAGCACCCTGGGACAGTCCCTGCCCACTCAGAGCCTTCCCACAAACTGCTGTGGGGGGGTTGAAGGCTGAAATCTGGCTGTGGAGACCAGGCTTGGCTCTTGGGGTGACTTTGGGGTTTGTTCTTGGCCCGGTTTGGGGTTAAAAGGTGTCTGGTGGTCAGGGCTTGGTGTGCCTGAGGAGGGGCTGGAGCAGTGTCAGCAGGCTGAGGGGACAGAAGGGTGGCAGGGAGGGCTGGAGGGGGGTGGCAGCAGAGCAGGGGTGTCCCCAGCACCCCGTGCAGGGACGGGCAGAGCGGGGCAGCTCTGGCAGCTGATTCCCGATGGATGCTGCCATCCCTGCCCGGATCTCTCCGCTCATCCCGTGTCTGCCGTGCCCAGGGCCTCTGCTGAACCCCTTGGTCGTGTTCTGCCCCTCCGAGGCAGAGCTGAAGCAGTGGCTGTACCACCTGGAGAAGCAGATCCAGCTCTGTGGAGGGAGCCTGGCCCTGCCCCTGCTGTCCCAGGTGGGTGTCCCATGGCCGTGTCCCAGCTCCTGGCTGCGACACTGGGATGGATTCCCTTTGGAGCTCGCCTTTGGGGGCTTTCCTGGGGAAAAAAGGGTGCAAAAAGAGCACTCAAGGGGGGTCTGAGAGCCACTGGCAGGGGGGATGTGCTGGAGGGAAGAGCTGCCACCCACGGGTGCCACCAGCAGCACAACCTCTGCGGGGTCAGAGCTTGGGCCTGGCTCAGAGAGGCTCTCACGCTTTTGGGTGCTTGTGCAACTGCCCAGAGATTGCAAAACCTCTGGAGGAGGAGGCTGAAGCCCAGAAAACAGGCCCAGATTCAAGGGATTGTCTCTCCCAGTCTCTGAGGGTGTTTTAATTCCCTCCCTGCTTCCATCTCCCCGCCTGTCAAACAGAAATATCCCCCTTGGAAAGGTGATGCTCGGAATGATTATCCATTCCCAGCTGGAAAACTGCCTCCTGCCCAGTTTATTTATTCCTTCCCGTTCCTGCCACACCAAGAAAGTGTCCTCAGGTGGGCCCACGGCCTGGCTGGACCCAGGGGACACCTGTGGTCAGTGTGTGCTGTCCCTAGAGCGGCTGGACACAGAGCTCGGGGGCCAAGGAGGAGCTGCGCTGGTCCGTGCAGAACCTGCCCGTGCAGGAGTGGAGAGGGACCCAGCGGGAATCCCTGGGGGAAATCCTCTGTGTCTCCAAAGTCAAGCTCCAGCACCTGCCCTTCCAGGTAGGACACGGCTCTGGGGAGCGACCGAGGGATGGATGGAAAGGGAAAAAAGGTTTCCTACTGCTCCTGTGGGCCACCAGTGGGGCCAGCACAAGGACAGGGCTGGCAGCTGGGGCTGGCAGGGATCTCCCAGCACAGGGAGGCAGCCTGGCCCTTCCCAAAACCATCTCCTGATGCAGGAGATGGATTGTTCTTCCCAGAGGATCTCCCAGCCCAGGAAAGCAGCCTGGCCCTTCCCAAAGCCATCTCCTGATGCAGGAGATGGATTGTTTTTCCCAGTGGATCTCCCAGCACAGGGAAGCAGCCTGGCCCTTCCCAAAACCATCTCCTGATGCAGGAGATGGATTGTTCTTCCCAGAGGATCTCCCAGCCCAGGAAAGCAGCCTGGCCCTTCCCAAAGGCATCTCCTGATGCAGGAGATGGATTGTTCTTCCCAGAGGATCTCCCAGCCCAGGGAAGCAGCTCAGCTGCTCCCAGAGCCCCTGCCCCAGGCTGCTGTCAGAAGGACAAAGCCAAGGGCTCTCTGGCTCTGAGCCCTGGCTGTTCCTGGAGATCCAACCCTCTCCCTGTCTGCTTCCCAAGGAGCAGCACGACCGGCTCCTGGTGCTCTACCCCTCCACGCTGGTGATCGTGTCCGAGGAGCCCAGCGGCCTCTGTTTCAAGGTGAGTTCCTCTCGGAGCATCCCGCTGCTCTCTCCCCTCCACCTGCACTCCCCGTGCTCCCCGTGCCAGCTGGCAGGAGCGGGCACAGGGATGGTGCAAGAATCTCTCTCTCTCCTTCCCATGAGAAACACCTCGGCCTCCTCTGGCAGCCCAGGGGGAAGGAGCTGCCTGCCAGGGCAGCCACGTCTCTGGGAGGAGGAGGAGGAGGAGGGCGGCTGTGCTGGCAGTGAGCCCGGCCCTCCTGCTCCAGACGGGGGCTGGCACGGCCCCAGAGTGCCCCTGAGGGGGCTTTGCTGCCCAGGCTCTGTGCCAGGGGACCCCTCGGGAGCTGGGAGCAGGCTGGCAGTGCAGCTGGTGCTGTGGGGAAGGGCACGGGCTGGGAGGGGAGGAGAAGCTGCTGCCGGTGCAGCGCTGGCAGCGTTCTCCCTCTGTGGGAGCAGAAGGGACAGCAGGGACAGGGAGCATCCCAAGGGGTGCCAGAGCAGCTCTCTGGGGTGTCTGTTTGTGGGAGCAGTGCTGGAGCCTCAGCACGGGCAGGCAGCAGTCAGAATGGCCTTAAAATCGACCGGTGACATCCCCGGTGGCACTTGGGGACACGGCTCAGCGTGAGCACGGCCGTGCTGGTTGATGCTCGGGCTCGGTGATGCTGGAGGGCCTCTCTGCCTTTCCCTCCCCGTGATTCTGCCATCTCGAGCATCGTTTGACGGCTCCTTAGGAGCTCTGTGCTCGCTGCTTCTCCTGCGCAGGAACAAATGCGCCGGCAGGAGCAGTGACCTGTCTGTGACCCCGGAGCTGCTGCTCTGCCGCATCCCTGAGTCACCGAGCCGGCAGCCGGGGACAAACAGCCCTGGGAAATGCACCAGGAACCCGCTGGGCTCCTGCTCCGCGCCGCTCCGCATCCTGCAGGATGCTTTTAACTCCAGGGGTGGTTATCCTTGGGAAGAGCATCTCCCGGGAGGCTCCTTCCCAGGCAGAGCTCTCCCCATCCCAGCGCAGCACTGGAAGGCGTTTTCCAGCGGCTGGGACACACCTCGGGCACAGCCTGGTTTCGGGAACGTGGCGTTTGCAGCTCCTGGGAATGGGGCGCCACGCAAGGGGGCCTGGGCTGGGTTCTCCCATGAGCTCATCTCTTTTGAAACCCTAAACCTGCCCCGTGCGATGTTCCCTTCCTCCCGGGCGATGTTCCCTTCCCACGGTGCCGGAGCCGCGCTCCCGGGGCTGATTCACCAGCCCGTGACACCGCGCTGGGAACCTGCTTTTCCACGGGCTTGTCAGGGCACGGGAGCCTCCTCCCGGGGCTGCTCGAGTGCTCTTCCCTTCTCTTCCCTTCTCTTCCCTTCTCTTCCCTTCTCTTCCCTTCTCTTCCCTTCTCTCCCCTTCTCTTCCCTTCTCTCCCCTTCTCTTCCCTTCTCTCCCCTTCTTTCTCTCCCCTTCTTTCTCTCCCCTTCTTTCTCTCCCCTTCTTTCTCTCCCCTTCTTTCTCTCCCCTTCTTTCTCTCCCCTTCTCTCCCCTTCCCTTCTCTTCCCTTTCCTTGCCCTCCCCTCCCCGCAGTTCGGGCTGGGCGAGGGAACAGCGCGGCCCCTTTTGTTCCGCAGCTTCACAGCGACCACAGGAGCGGCCCCTGCCAAGTGTGTGGGGCAGGGAAGGGGCTGGGATGGGGCTCACCCCAATTCTCCGGTGGGAAAAGGCCCTGGGCAAGGTGGGAACCAGCAAGGGGGAGCTGCTGGGGGGAGCTGGAGTTATCTCTGGGATGCTGCTGCGCTTCCCGAGGTGGGGCTTTATCCAGAGGGTGTTCTCTGGGCCTCGGGGATTGTTGTGAAGGGGAGGATGGAGCACCGGCCCTAAGGAGTCATCCTGGGGGCAGGAGTCTCGCTGGGATGTGCAGGAGATGGCAGGAATCCTGCTGGGATGTGCAGGAGGCGGCAGGAATCCTGCTGGGATGTGCAGGAGGTGGCAGGAATCCTGCTGGGATGTGCAGGAGGCAGCAGGAATCTCGCTGGGATGTGCTGCAGAGGAGCAGCAGCAGCAGCAGCAGCAGCGTCAGCCGAGCTGCCAAAGTCCATTTCTTAGGGGAAAAGCAGTCAGGGAGCAGGGCAGGAGCTTCCCCTGCCAAGGTCAGCCTTCCTGCCCGGCCCACAAATCACTCCTGGAGCACAGGGAATGCTCAGGAGGCTCCGTGTGCCCGCGGGGAGAGGCAGCTGCCAGCACCAAACAGGAATTGCAGCTGGGCTTGCTCCATCCTCACTGGGGGCTTCCCTTGTGCTCCCAGCAAAACCCTGCAAGGCTCCTAAAGCCTAAAAACCCTGCAAGGCTCCTAAAGCCTAAAACCCTGCACTCCTGAAGGCTCCTAAAGCCTAAAAACCCTGCAAGGGTCCTAAAACCTAAAACCCCTGCGCTCCTGAAGGTTCCTAAAGCCTAAAAATCCCGCAAGGCTCCTGAAGCCTAAAAACCCTGCACTCCTGAAGGCTCCTAAAGCCTAAAACCCTGCATTCCTGAAGGCTCCTAAAGCCTAAAAACCCTGCAAGGCTCCTAAAGCCTAAACCCCTGCACTCCTGAAGGCTCCTAAAGCCTAAAAACCCCTGAACTCCCGAAGGCTCCTGAAGC
>VZRV01002759.1:0-50795 GCA_013398115.1 Falcunculus frontatus | reverse complement strand
AAGGAAGAAGGAGAGAGAAAGATATGGGCAGGGAGGGAGACAGAAAGAGCCAAAAATGAGGACACAACAGAGAGAGGGATTGAGCGGTATTCTTCAGTAAAGATCAGTATTTCTTTCTTAAAAGAAAAACAAGAACGAGAGCGAAGCAGTGAAAGGGAATGGGATGGGGAGCACACAGGACAGGAAAGCAACACAAAAGACACACCGGACAGAGAGAAGAAAAGGGCAGGAAAGTTGGATGTAAGGCTGAAAGAAAAACAGGATCTCCAAACCTTTTCTCAGGGAAATTTCACCTTTATCTGTTCTCTTCCCCTCCCAGCATCTCAGAACGAACGTGATGAGAGGCTTAGAAGTTAGAACTCTGTACACTGTCTTTTGCACAGTACAAGGAATAAAAGGATCTCACGTTCAGAAGATGCAAGTGCAGACAACAGACAGCAGAGGCCTCGAGGCAATTTGGGCACACGTTCCCCTTTCTGCACTCTGAGCTTTCTTTTGTGTCACACCTGAAATTCTGAGTTCCTCTGTATTCTGCCGCAGCCATTCCCTCTCCTTGTCAGCGCCGCTGGCACATGAAAAGGGAGGAATTTTCTCTAGCACTGGATGTCAGCCTTAACAACACTTCTGTATTTGGGATAGACTGATCTGGGTAACATTGATGTATTGGGTTTGCGTGGACAGGTTTTGGTAGCAGGGTGGGGGACTACAGGGGTGGCTTCTGTGAGAAGCTGCTGGAAGCTTCCTCCATGTCTGACACAGCCAATGCCAGCTGGAGGATGGACCTGTCCCTGGCCGAGGCTGAGCCCATCAGGAATGCATGTGTGAGAATATATTTAAGAAGAAAAAGAAAGTTACTGTGCGGATGTAATTGTGCTCAGAGAGAAGTGAGAATATGTGAGAGGAACAACTATGCAGACACCAAGGTCAGTGGAGAAGGAGGGGCAGGAGGTGCTCCAGGGCCAGAGCAGAGGGCCTGCAGCCCATGGTGAAGACTATGGTGAGGCAGGCTGTCCCCCTGCTGCCCATGGAGGTCCATGGTGGCGCACACATCCACCTGCAGCCTACAGAAGACCCTACACCAGTGCAGGTAGATACCCAAATGCAGCTGTGTCCCTGTGGGAAGCCCAGCAGGCTCCCGGCAGGACCTGTGGCCCTGTGGAGAGAGGAGCCCATGCTGGAACAGATTTGCTGGCAGGATCCCCCTTCACGGGGGACCTTCTGCTGGAGCATTGCATTTCTGAAGGACTGATGCACCCTCTGGAGATTATGTATTTCTCTAAGTGACACAGCACTTCATTATTTAGTCTGGACTATAATTCTTAAAGCATCTTATTACCAGGAAAAATGAAACAAGTTTTGCTGACAAGGCAGCAAGGTTTGTTAAGCTTGTGTATTAAAATTCCAGGTTTCAGTATTTTATAAAACCTTTTTTTATTTTAACCTTGTGCTTCCATTATGAAAGAATGAAAGCTTTTAACCTATCCCTATTATGTACTGCATCACATGTCATTAACAAGCTTGGGGCTGTATACAGAAATTGGGAGTTTAAAATCACTCCTTCACAAATTGTATACCCCACACAACTTAATATAGCACAGAAGTGTGAGTACATAATTATTTAACCCTCCAACCAATTGCAGCCCACAACAAGAGCAACAGAGCAAGCATTTGATAGACTAGGGCTGTTGGAAAAGGGTAAGGGCACCACAATAGCCAGTCTCATATTCAGAACAGTATGCCAGCTACTCATAACCAATGGGGAAAGAAAAGCCACAAAACCAAACCAAACAAAACAAAACAAATCCTTCATCCATGGAATTAATTCACGAAAAAAAATTCAAAGCCACTACTACTTGTAAACAAAAGGTATTTTACCTCTCATTAATGTTTTCTTCTACCCTATTATTCAGAATGATCCATTTTCAACAACTACTCCAGGAGCAAATAAACCCACGAGTACATCAGAGATGAACTGGAATGTAACAGAACCTCCAAGAACCTCCATGAAAAATGTAGCTTTGTTCTTCTGAGAACTGTATAGAAAAATGTCTCTGAGGTTACTTCACTTAAAAGCCTGGGCAAATCCAGGCTCACACACTCCTGATATCTGGGCATTTAATAAGATGGTGAATATGTCAAGATCCAGCACACAAACTGCCATATGTGCACACATTCCTTGCAAACACAATTGGAACCTTCTTCCTGCTGAGGTGAGAAGGACCAACCACAATATTCCATGCAACGCAGCTTCATTGCAAGGGATTTGACACCCTTGAAAGTGCAAACCAGCCACAGGTCAGAGCCTTTCAAGAACCATCTGGATGCAACCCTGCGCCATGTGCTCCAGGAAGACTCTGCTTGAGGGAGGTTGAAACGGATGACCACTGTGGTCCCTTCCAACCTGGACAATTCTGTGATTATGTAAATAGTTCCCACATCTTGCACACACTCCTTCAGGCACCCTGTGCAGGCACAGGAGCCACAAGTCCCCATCCTTATGGCACTTATGGACAGACACTGGGACACAGCACACAATTCCATGTGACTGCCATCCCCCTCCCTCACGTGAACACATACAGCAGCACCTTCCCCTCGCTGCGCAGGCACACTCACACAGAGCCTCTCTCCTCCCCACACCTCCCAGCCCCACTTCTCCAGGCACACGGGGGTGTCCAGCATTCCCCAACCCCCTCCCCCCCCGCAAAAACTCACACACCTGGTCAGCACTGCAGTGCACCACGGGTGGTGTCCAGCTCCTGCTGTGGAGCAGAGCTGCCCGATGCCCCAGCCTGTGGCCTGTGGGCTGCGCGGGGGCGCTGCCGGGGCTGCCCAGTGGGGTCCAGTATCGGGGAGAGCCTGGGAGCAGGGTGAGGGCCTTGGAATGAGGTGGGGGGAGAGGGAAGAGCCCAGGAGCGGAGGGAGAGCTAGGGAATGAAGAGACCCTACCCTTCCCTTGCCTTGCAAATGCATCCTGCACCTTGATATTACTGCCCCTTTCTTACTTGGCCTTGTCTTGCCTCCTCTACCCCTCCCTATCTCTGCCTTGCCTACACCTCACTGGACATACTCTCCTCTGCCTTCCCTTGTCAACAGATTTCTGGCCTTCTCTTGCCTGTCCCTCCCTTGTCTTGCATTGTCTTGCATTGCCTTTCATACTCATCCCCTGACTTGACTTGCCTACTACATTATTCCCTCACCTTGCACTGTCCTGTATGCTCCCCCTGTGTCTCTTGTTGCCTTGCATATTTCTCACCTGCCTTACCTTGCAAACCCATGCCTTGCCTTGCCTTGCCCTGCTTACCCATTAGCTTCCCTGGCATTGCCTTTCATATCCATCCCCTGCTTTGACCCACCTACTCCTTTCTTCTGAGGCCTTGCCATGCCTTGCCTTCCTCCTGCTTACCTTGCCTTCCCTACCACTCTCTTTTCTCTTTCCGACCCCTCTGTGCCTTGCCTACCTCTCCCTTGCCTTGCATTCCCTTATATACCCATTCCCTGCCTGACATTCCTTGCTCCTTTCTTGCCTAGCCTAGCCTTGCCTAGCCTTGCCTTGCCTAGCCCTTCCTTGTCCCTCTCTGGACTACCCATCACTGGACTTAGCTTCCTAGGGCCAGCCTTGCCTACAACTTCTGGGCCTTCTCTTGCCTAAAATTCCATTGCCTGGCTTTGCTTTCCCCTCCGTGGTCTTTCCTTCCCTACCTCTCCCTTGACTTGCCTACAATTGTCTACACTTCGATTGCATTGGCTTACCGGCATGGTAGGCAAGGCAAGGCAAGGCAAGGCAAGGCAAGGCAAGGCAAGGCAAGGCGAGGCGAGGCGAGGCAAGGCAAGGCAAGGCGAGGCGAGGCAAGGCAAGGCAAGGCAAGGCAAGGGAGATGTAGGCAAAGGAAGCAAAGCAAGGGTAGCTTAGGCAAAGTTAGGGAATGGTACTGAAGGCAAGGTAAGGCCAAGTGACCCAGAGTGCCTTTCCTTGGGAAGCAAAGGACACAGTGCCGGTGTTGCTGGACCAGATGTTAAGGTACCATGGGGAGGTGGAGTCCAACAAGACAGCTTGTAGTCCAGCTGTGTAGGAGCAACTGTTGGATGTATGCTGTCGCTGGCGAGCAGAGACTGAGTAACAGCGACATGGATGATTTGGTATGAGAATAAATCAACGTTTATTATTTTACAAAACTCGCTTATATATACCTTAGCACCTAGACTGACATTAAGGTTATCGGTTCCCTGACCAGCCACCCCCCAGAGGGATTGGCTGAACCCAACAACACTTACTTCAAATATTTATCTTTTTGCTATGAAAACAATATCACAGTTTACACATTCTTCCAATTGTTTTCCTTTAGCATCTGTAAGAAAGCAAGGCTTTCACACAGACACTGTCAGAAACTGAGAAATCTCTCTGCACCAGGCTTTTAGCATTCACAGTATGCAATACTGAAGGTGGTAGGCAACTTTCACTTTGTGCCGTTCTCGTTCAGGAACATACCAAGCCCCAGTGTTGGAGGTGCAGAGAAGAAGCTGCCTTATGGAGGTCAGTTGTGGCAGCAACTTTCTGTCCTGGCATATTTGGTGTGGATGCACTGCCTCAATTCATACAGTTATGGAGTCAGTATCCATCTTTGGAAGGTAGTCTCCTGAAAGATTCAATTTTGCACATGGTTTCTACTTCTCAGAGGTAGTCTTCTGAAATTCTGGCAGCACACGTCTTTTGGACAGGTAAGCAGCTACACTGAGTCTTGGTGGGCAGCTGATCTAGTGTCCCAGGAATGTAATGCCAATAGGAGTGTTCTGGCCCCTTTGTAAGGGATCAATGCCCAGATATTTTCTCTTTCGGGGGAGGAGCTGCCATTTCTTTTGAGATGGGTTTATAGTTCCTCTCTTCGGCAAAGAAAGCAAGTTTGGATGTGCATGTTGGGTGGTCTTGCTGAATTTCACTGCTTCTTCTAGTAGGCAGTAGGCTTCTATTGGCTAGAGCTGTTGAACTGTTGCAGTGGGAATGCAAAAGCCAAGCTGTTGAGCTTTCATCCTGGATGGTACCTTTAGTGTCCTAGCAGTCAGTGGTGCTATTCAGTTTGGAAGCTGACTCTGTGAGACTGAAGGATTACAATAGGATATAGAGCTGAGGAGGAAAGTGCTGATAGCAGGGTGTGTGATGTATTTTGATGGGTGCAGTTGAAGTTGTAGGCAGCAAGAGCTTTCTCTTGTGAAACTTTTGTGAGCTCTGTTTTTGCCAGATGGTTTCAAGTTGGTGGACGGGCTCTGCAAGAGGGAAAAAATTTATAAGCCCAAAGGAGTTTGTGTTGCCGTTCGAGAGTGGTGCAAAGAAGTTTGTGCTTGGATGGGGAAGATGAGGGAAATGTTTTTGTCCTGACACCGTTGATTTGAGAGCAGGGATGTTTCCAGCTTGGCTCTGCCCTTGGGGTGGTTTCAAGCCGGGCTCGGAGCGTTTCCTCCTTTTGCAAGACCCCAAGACCTGAAGCGGCGCCTCACTGGCGGGAGGGGACAGGGAGTGGGAACGGGGAGTTGAATGAAGTGCAAATTACCTTCTGGGGTTAATGGATATGTAACAGTTTGAAAGGTACTTAAGTTAACAGTAACATGAGTGGAACCGCACCTCTGGCAATATGGCCAAGCGCCCAGCGTTGTCTTTGCCTTTATTCCACTAATAAATGTTCAGTACTATGCTGATGAAATTTCAGCTCGTGAATTCATTTATTTCAATTAATTCGTTTATATCAAAATGAATGTGAAACTCAGCAGCCGTTTTCTCCTCTTTTGTTTCCAGATTAAGGTTATGGATCTTGGCTCAGTGAGAGAGCAAAAAGGTAAAGGCGCATGCAGCTGAAATCAAAAAACCTAACACCTATGTGTGTTGTGCAGCTTAAAGCTGCGTAGGAGAAATGATGCCCAGCACTGCCTTTTTATGTTCTAGGACCTTTTTTTAAGGCAGCAGACCCTGAATGTCTCTCTGCAAGACTGAAGCTGGATATTGCATCCTGTAACTTCAAAGACTGATGTTTGATAGCTAATGTTTGGTCTAAGAACCTGAGGAGAGAGCTAGTCTGGCACTAATGTGATTTCTGTCCTTTCTGTGATGCTGTAAGAGCTGTGTTGCTCTTTCCATAGTGTCATCAAAAGCATCTTGACATTGTTGCTGCTAAGTTTTGCCATCTTCATAATTGAGAAGGTTTTTTGAGCAATTTTGTACGGAAAATCACGCTGTGAAAAACCAGTATCCACAAAAGAGACAGAGGAGTCCTGCAACTTTATTTGAATAAAGGGAGAGAGTCCACTGCCTGTGGGGTTTTCGCTCTCGAGGTTTTGGAGGGTGCAGCCTCCCTTTGTCCTAAACTCCCGGCTGCATGTTGCCCTCTTCCTTTCCCCCTTGGCTGAGGTACTAGGAAGGTACAGCCTTCCCAAACCACCTACCACATATCCCTCCTTGAACCTGCCATTTTTCCCCAAACTTCAGAAACTCAGGCTTGTGCGGACCCACTTGTCTGTTTCAGGAATCAGACTGTCTGGGTTCTGTAACAAACCTGCGGCTTAAAGTTAGTAGAGACACTAAGACCCATTTCAAAGACCTTAACACCCATACCTCACCCACGGAATTGTTTGTAAAGATATTAGCACACATCTTTGCTATCAATTTTAATCCAGAAAACAAGACACCACAACTGATCAGCAAACAACTTTGCTGGACAAACTGTAGTCTGTCTTAGAAATCTTTTATTATATATATTTAATGCTTTGAAGTACTAAAGTGTTGCAAAACTAATATGCCAGTACGAACATAACAATTTAGCAAGTACATATATGTGCCAAACTAAATTGAATCTACTTCAACCAGTACAGCACTTAAAAACAACCTGGTAGGTATAAAATACTTCACTGAGTAACTTCCTCTTCTGGAACAACTTCCAAAAGCATCTGGAGGTGCATAGTGATGGGCTCTGAGGAGAAGATTTATTGTTAGAGGCTTTATCAGAGAGAACAATATTTCAATTCAAACTATTTTTTCTAAGCGAGAAAATTATCCTTATGTGTAGTTGTCTTATCTGTATTCCTATTTCAAAATGAAAAATAAAGGGTGGGGAATAAACAGTCTTAAGATCCAAACTACAGCATTCCACAGTTCCAAACTTACATTAGAGTACAATGCTTCCAATTACATAATTAAAATTATAGTTAATTATAATTATTTATTTATAATTAATTATAATTAATACATTATAATTAATAGTCCCAGGGCAAAAGAGAGACAGATGATGGATTTTTTTTAATGTCTAAAGAACTACGAATCCTGTTGTATTCAGCTCGTTCCAATTAGCTTCTGAGAAATACCTCTGTATCCTGTTTTACCTGAGATAGTATCAGAGTTTCTCTAGGGACTATGCAATCAGTTCATAAATGGTCATGCTGGGTTCTTGCAGCTCTCACTGTACTCAGCACTGGGATTATTTTTTTATCTTAATGCTGTTAACATTTTCTTTAGTAAGTATAGTAAAATTAATGATCAGACGTAAAACGCTCACTGTTTGGCGGCATGAGAATTTATGTCTGCTTATGTCTTTAGATAATTGCTAAAACAATGGTTTGAAATACAGATAATTGAAAAACTAACTCTACAGAGTAATTAGTTCTGTTAACTTTAAAAGTCAGTTTCTTTGTGCTACTACAGTGATGTGTTGTTTTTTGTGAATTAAGTTTAATTTTTCCTCAAGTCAGACATTACTTCTTTTTAACAGGAAGGAGTAAAATACAGTCTTCAGTAAAGCCCACAACATGCTAGGGAAATTGTTTCCCTCCACATCCCGCTCACATGCTTTAGAAGGGATGGAGCAGATAATGAGCTTTATTATAGTAATTAATGTCAAGCTTAGCAAATGTTCTGTTGAGTTTGGAGCTGGCTACCTGAGGTATACTTACTTGATATTTTTTGGGGCCAGTTGAATTTTAAATGAACAAAAAGTACATAAACTATAAGTCCACTAAGTATAAATAAAACACAGTACAAATAGGCCAGTTCAGGTGCACTGATGATTGGTGCCAATACCAGTAAAATTGAGACCAGTGTCACGATGACAGGAATGATGATGGGTACCTGCAAGATACAAAGAATAAAATAACATCTTCGTTCTTTACCTGTTCTTACAGAAGTTGCCTGTATGAAAGAATATTTTGATTGCCTTATGCATTTTTTACTTTTAAGATTTCTGGAATCAGATGGGGCAATTAAAGGAGCAGCAGAAATATAGATAGGGAAAACTCTTCCACTAAATTATTCACGAAGATCTCTTTGTCTGTATTTCAAATTGCAGTGTACAAGTTTGCAGTTTAATAAATATGGAACCCGACTTACATGCAATGACCAGGGGTCTTATTTTGGATTTTCTTTCAGTGGTAGTCTGCTCACTGCAGTTACGCATCTCTGAAAATTTGGCTTGTGCCCTGTGGTCTGTGCAAGTGAAAATCAACATCTTTTCCCAGTCCTTATGAGCTTAGTCCTAGTGCAGAACTACTATTAAATGGCGAGATTTCAGGTAAGGCGAGTGAAAACAAGGATACTGCCCAGGGGTCCTGGTTAAATATCCAGATACTTAGGGTGAATCCATGCTACAGCACCTATGGAATGGAGGAAAAGCCATACCAAACTTACCCTGATAGGTCTCCTGAGTTCCTTCCTTGTAAACCTCATAACAATTAGCGCAAGTACGGTTAAACCATAAAATATCCAGACTGCAAAACTAAAGTAATTTATGAGTGTGTCAATGTCACCAGGAATAATATAAATAATAGCAATGGCCCCCTAAAAATGAAAACAAAAATTAGCGTAGTCTATTATAGAAGAAGGATGAATTTTACTTACATTTCAATTTAGCTGCATGCTTAGTGTTCCAGAGTATGAACTGTGAATGCTTTTGCTTAAACATTTGGGTGTAAGTGTGTTGCAGCACCTTTAAAGATTGTGACTACAACCTGCCAACATGTGGTTATTTTTGTGTGCAATCTTAATTCCATTTAAAGTCAAAATCCTTATATTTTTTATGCATTAATCTGTTTTATTGTTAACTGAATATCTTGAAAATACAAAATGTATTTTTAGGTTTTTAATGTTACTGGGATTGAATAGATCTTGTTTTGCCTTGAGGATAAACGGGTAAAATAAAAATAACAAGATGATCTGGATTTATTCTTAAATGTGTTTACTGGCTGGATTTTTTTTTAGTGAGATGTAAATTTCCTATGTGAAGGAAACAGGGTAGTGGTAGCTTGCTTGCAAGCATCCTGCAAAAGGATTCCATAATACTGACCATTCATTTAAGGTTTTGTTTTCATGCCGTTGATTCTTAACCATTTAGATTTTTAAAATCCAGTTCTGGAATGAGTATGTTCAGTTTAGAGAAGTTGGGGATTTTATGTAGTCTTTTTTCCAAAATGTATTTAGCAGTTTTCTCGTCTAGATAGTTAAAGATATGTCTCAAGACTGCTTGTAAGAAACTGAAAGTATGTATTACGGGAGAATTTTTGTTGATAATTTTTCTGTACTTAGAATAGATACTTACATAAAATATGATGGCAGGTGCTGGTGTTAAGTGCTTAACACTAATGTAAGATAGTACCTTTAGCATGTGCCCTTCACGACCTGCAACATAAACAAGTCTGGCAAAACAGAAACAAGGCAATGTAGTTAGTGTGGCACCTCAGCTTTAAGCGACATTACTAAAAATAGACATCTGACTAATTTAATCAGTATTTTCTTTGATATGCATTGGGATTTAATGAGTATTGCAGCAGTTTAAAATAAGGGAAATAACCAGTATTAAAGCAGTGAGCTAAGACAAATTCTGAACCAGTATTAAAATAGTACGCTTGAAATTAATTTCAGAATCATTATTTTGCACATACAGATGAAAACTATTTTGGGAAGTGTTACCTATTGTGTCACTTTTAATTAAATATTTCCTTTTTCATGTGCTTCATAGCAAAAAGCTATACTGACAACCTTTTATCAAAAAATGGTCTTTACAGCCGCATTGCATTCAGATGGTTTTGAAATTTTAAAATATTAGAAATAGTATATGGAAGCGCTGAACAACTGATAGCAGGGAATAGCTTCTCAGTTACCTTTGCTGGTGTAGTCATGTTTTTACTGGTAACTTTTAACTGTTTAATACTCAGCTTTAAAATTGATGAGAGGTGAAAAAACCTTTTATGCTATAGTGCTATACCTGCATAGAATTAAGAAGAGACCATGTTTTCTAAATTTTCAAACCTGAATAACCACTGTTTATTTTTGAAAATTAATCAATATAGCTAGATTTACAGGCAATTCTAAATTACATTTTTTATAATGTGGATCAGAAGAATGTCTTTATGTCTGTATATATATGTATATAAATTTTTTCATCCTTCAAAAACTTTCATTTGAAGATATTTAGAATGGGGACTTACCTGCCTGCAGTAAAACAAGTGCCATTGGCAGATCCAAGTGTAGAAAATACCACAAAGAGAGGAACTATCCAAGAGGCTGGATAAAGGACTCTATCTCCAAATGTCTGGGATATGGGAGTAAAATTAATATTTTTGTCATTTTAACTACCATTTAGTACATTCATGAATGTTAGAGCCTCTTTGTAGGTAAACGGGTATCTAAGCTATGTTACCAAAAAATACATGTTGTATATTTTATGTTCTTAAACAAGATTTAACTTGATACATTCTTTGCTGTAACTCCTGGTGCAGACAAGCTGCTGAAATGCACAGATGATCTAAATTTTAAAAGCTTTTATTCAAAAAAACATTTAAGCATTTCAACATTAGTGTACTTCTTCACTGTGCTACACTATATACTGTTTATTTTCCCCAAAAACTAACATTAAGAAAGTTGTTGCATGACCTCAACAGTTGTTTCAGAGACATGGAAAATTTATTAAGTGGAACTGAAGGGACAGATGTATTTTTTAAGGTTTCAGAAACTTATATTGTTTCTAATTTTACCTGTAAGAGTATGTCTTTAAAAAAGTAAAAATTATATCTTTCAAATTTGTTAAGGAAAAAAACCCCAAAAAGAATAAGGTGGAGGTGAATGATGGACTGTTTGCTGTTATCTCCAGAACAACAAACTTTGATCTACTGTCATTTGCCATGTCCTTCTTTCTCAGAAATACTGGAAACACTGAAAACGGCAAAGCAACTGTCAGATGTTATTTCTCTTTCCATCTTTTTGATGCCTATGGAAAGCAGTCACCCTCTGACCTGCAATGTTTACAAAATGTTTGCTGAAGACTGTATTACTTTTGCTTCCTTCCCATTGGGATATGATAGAACTACACTTTAAATTAGGCATTACTTAAAATTTTAGATTAAGAAATGATAGCAGATAATGGGGAAAAGGTGGCACTAACAGCTTAGACTAAAATTAATTTTGTCTTAAGAAAAATTAATGGAACTTAATGACCTACATGACCTCAAAGCACACAGCCTTCTTCAGATATTCTATTACAAAATTAAGTAGCTTACCACAGCAACTGCCTGGGATTGCAGGAGCTCTGTTGAAGTCATTACGGTGAAATAGGAAATGTTTATCAGAACGTAACAAATTGTAACCAAGGGGATTCCAATAATTATAGACAGTGGTAGATTTCTAAAGAATGGAAAAGTAAGACCCCATCAGCATTGCTCTATCCCTGGTACAGTTGTCATAGTAAACTGTGGATTCTTTCTTTTCCTAATATGCTCTTCAGGTGTATTTACTTTTTTTTTTTTACTGTAGAGCTAAGGAAATCAGGATTATAAAAAAGGAAAAATATAAATTTTGCAAAGATACAAAGCCTGTAATACAGGCTAATTAGCTTTGTCTATTAGTGCTCAAACCTTGAATAATTAGTGCTTTTAAAAAACAAACCAAAATATATGCTTGCTTGTAGAAAAATATTTAGTGTTTGATTTTTGCCAGTAAAAACACTGCTTTCCTACATAGTTTTACCTGTAAGGATTTTTAAGTTCTTCTGTGATGTAATTGAGTTGATTCCTGGAAGGAAAAACATTCATAGAGTATTTTAGCAGTCAGGTGTTGGAATACAACTATGCTATGAGGTGAGGTGTTATTTCTTGTGTTATCGTTTTTAATCTTTTCAGTTTAAAAAAAAAAAAAAGTACAATCAATCTTTTAAGCAGGAACACTGCAGGACAAAACCTATATGAGTTTCTTATCCAAAAGTCAGCCTTTTGATTCACCATCCCTTTCTGCATTATCTCTAGTATCTCTGAGACTTTGAAATCTTGGATAAAATATCCCAGAATAATCAAACAAAAATTTGGCGGACATCTAAGATTTACAAGATTGCCTTTCAACTTCAAGCTTTGCAGTATTTGAGTCTTTTCAAATAAAAGCAAAAGTGTGCTGAGGGCAAGGAGTGAAGCAAGTCTGCTGGTGTTTCACAGTGGTTCTGTAAGTCATACTGTCTTTAGAAAACTAGCATGAAAACCTTTTTAAGGATTATACCTATCTGAATTATAATTTCCAAATACTCATTTTTGCTAGAGCATGTAGACCAATCGAAACAAGGTTTTTATATTCATCCACTCTGAAAATGGGAAGAGTTAGTATTTACAGTTCAAAAGGCAAATTTTCAAATATTAGTGCCTGGTGGTTACATACACAAATAATTAATTAGGAATCAGCTTCTTTGCCCTCTTAAAAAGTCCATATGTATGCCTGAATTAGCAGACTTACATGCCTGAGTTGAGACACGCAAGCTCGGAAATAAAACCTAAAAAAATAATCTATTTAAAAATAAATTCAGTTTTAAAAGCTTTTAATGGGAACTGTTGTGTGGTAGATCAAGATTATATTCTTACTTGCTTCCAAAGTACAGACCTATATGCAGACTTTTGCAGTTTGTAGATTTAAGAATAACAATGGATTTGTGCCAACAGAATGCTATGCCAACTGACATTCCCTAAGAAAAAAATCTGCAAGTTGAACATTATAATTTCTGATACCATGTTCTTTTTTATGTTCTCCTGTACTAATCAAACACCACTATATATTTCTCAAGAAATGGAATTTGATGGGGTAACCTGCAGGGAAAGCTATTTTGCCTAACACAAGGGAATTAAACTGTGTTATATTCTCCTCATTACTACAGTTTCTAAGCACCTTCAGCAGCAAAGCAGTAGTAGCAGTAGTCCTTTGGGGATCTAATATAATTTCTTTCCCTAATAAACAGCAACTAAAAGAGGGTGGAGTTTGGGGGGTTTTTGAACCAAACTAGTGTTCTTCTCCCAGAATTCATCAAGACATTCTTAGTGACAAGTCAGTTGTTAACTTTTTCAGAGAGTTCTACAGGGAGAGAGTAAACCAGTTAAAAGCTGTTAAAGTGTAACTGTTAAGGCTAATAAAGATTCCTTACCATCCATCATACGCCCAGAGTCCATTATAAAATGCCAAACTGATAGAGCTAACAGAAATCTTACTGTCCTTGAAAGAATCTTTGAAGTTTTCAGTTTTTCCTGCAAATAAGAGGAAGATTACTGATCAGTGTTAAAACTAATTCTTGTAATCCCCACCAGATGAAAAAACATTCCAACATATGCCTCATGTTTTGAAACTTTTCACTTTAATTAATACCTTTTTGTATTAATTGATCTGTAGTATTGCATTTCCCACCCATCCCCATTCTCTAAAAGAAAATACCATCGTTTCCAAGAGATGCAGAACTAAAACCCTGAATGAAGAGATTCAGGGCTGTGCCTTATTACTGTGTCACTTCTGTCAGTGGGGAAATTTTTAATGAGCATAGCAAAAGCTAAAAGAATTTTTTCAAATAACATATTTTATTACCTTTTGCAAGGAGAACAATTCCACTTACAATAATGATTGTGACAATGATCATTTTAGCAGCTGTGAGAAAATTCTGGAGGTAGCTTCCCAGCTTCACACTCAGTGAATTCACAATTGTAATTACCACTAAAAGAAATAAAATTATAAATTTCTGCATTGTTTGTCAGAATTTAAAGAAAAGTTGCCCCTCCCCTTATTTACTGTACTGCTTTTCCCTCACACTTTTTTCTATATTATATACAGTTTTTACTATATTATATACAGTTTTTACTTACTGTGTTTGGATAACTTTTAAAATAGTGAGGAAAAACAGATTTATGAATTAGATTTTGATAGTACCTTTAACAAAAAATGTTTTGAAGTTGCACAGCATTCTAATAAATAAAAAAATAGTGTTTCCACACTTATTTTTTCTTCCTTTTCTGCTAGAGATAAGTGTTCATTATATAGCTGGATCTATCTTAAAGAAGAATGAAAAAACCCTTTGACTAGGAACAAACCATTTTTAAACCTATCCTTTTTATGTTTTTGCATTAGTTATTGCGGGAAGGACTCACTGGACTGTGTCTTAAAGATTTCTGGTGTCTTTGTGAAGATGAACCTAAGGAAGTTTCAGGGTACTGAAGTACACTTACTGATGGGGCCAGACACAAGTCACTATCCAATTTTGGATCTGGTCTGTCTTAAAAAGTGTGAGTCTTACCAATAGCAGCTGCTGCAAGACACTTGATAACAACTTGGGGCGGATCACAACCTGGATAAAAAGGAGCTGATGCGTATTCTGCAAAGCTGAGACAAATGATTGCAAATGAACTGGGTTTTGTAACCAGTAAACTTGTCCAAGAAAATAAAAATGCTGGAATTGGTCCAAATGCCTCCATAAGGTAAGGATATTCTCCCCCAGACTTTGTGATCATTGTACCAAGCTCAGCAAAACAAAGTGCACCTGAATAACAAGAAAAGCAGGTTTAGTTCATACACTTTTGAACCTGGGACTGCTTGAAGAGATGATCACTTATTAATAGGTAGAAAAGTTAAGGAAATTGATATATACAGTGCATCATTACTGTCTTCATGTTTCTGTATATTTTATTGTATACACAAAATAAAATTTTAATTACTTGTGAGCAATTGAAAAAAATATCCTGAAATGATTAAGATGCAGTCTAAAAATTGTTTAAGACTTCACCAAAACCAGTACAAACAAACATTGTGATTTCACTGGACTTCTTTTTAAGAAACGGACACTATAGGAAGCATTTAAGTGAGAACTGCACTGGCTGACACACCTTTTGGAAACCTCAAAAAACAGACTTTCTGCACAATTTTGAAATAAAATGGCCGCTAAGCTCACCATTAAAGTACAGTGATACTTCCTGTTCTATTGCTGTATGTGGCATCTTGAATTAAGGTTTTCCTGTATGCTGTCCTCCTTGATAAAATGCTCCAAATTTTCTTTGTTTTACTTCTCAAAATATTTTGAGGTGCTTAGTGCTAAATTTTCAGATAATAGAATTAGAATTATGTAAGTAGAAAGCTAGCAGAAAGTACCTAGCTCACTACCAGTAAATTTCACATATTGCCAGTTATTTAAGTAGAAGAGTATTCTCTTTATTACAGTCAGTGGATGAAGCAGGCAAAACTAAAACTGTTTCAAAATAAATTGAGAGTGTGATTTACAATTTTAAAAACTTAATTTGTCTTCTACAAACACCCCATTTTAAATTTATGGTTGAGTACTGCTATGCATATATACAGCAGGATTTAGTTGATTTTGGTCTAGGAGCTATTAGCTAATTTGTGAAATGAGAGTAGTGTGCAGAAACAGCAGATATAAAGATTTAAGGCAAAGATTCAGATTCTTTGTTGACTCCTTTACCTAATGTTGCCAGAACTCCACAGGCTGCCCAGATGGTTAAACAAGGACCCACAGCTTCAACATTGGCAAGCACTGATTTTGGAGAAACGAAGATACCTGAGCCAATAATTGTACCAACAATCATACAGATTCCACTAACGAGGCCCACCTTGAAATAAAATGAGATATATTTTTAAGCGATTTCTAGTAATTCAGCAATTACTTCCCAGTATCATGGAACTACAGTAATTGTCATTACCGACTTACTTTTATTGGCTTTCAATATATAGTTCTGTAAAGAAACATATTAAACAATTTTGCAAGGTTTCACTCTTCTTTCCAAGAGCTGTGTGTACCCTGTGGTGTACTCCTACTGTTTTCAAAAGTACATCTATTTGTGTTTTGCCTGCCTGTGTATTTCCTTTATTAAACTGTCTTTTGGATTGAGTTTCAACTATAACCTTGGATGGGTGAACTTGCCCTTTCTGATTAAGCAATGACATTCTTTTATGAGCAGTTGTTGAATTCTGAATTTTCTAAGATTCAGAAATTGTCTTTCACGGATGGAGTCCGGTTTTTTTTTTTGCTGAGCAGCTGTTTTCCTCTCCTTGCTTTAAATATTTGTGCATAGGAATTGTGTTGATACTGCTAGGTGGTGATAAGATCACGTTGTCCTAAATTTGTAGTGACCTAAAAGTGGCATGGGCTACTTAATATTTTCTGATAGTTATGGCTACTCTAAAGACATCAGTATTTTTCCAGTCTCGCCATCAAACTAAAACCACATAGAGGATATTTTTCCAGGTTACTTGAACTAATTTTAAGAGAAATGCCACTCCCCTCCTGAGAGGAAGTGATACAAGTGTTTTCTAAAGCATCTGTAATTTTCTGGAGGAGACAGATTTTCACTTGTTTTCAAGTACCAGTGCCTATTTCCTGGCTATAAACACTAACAAAATTTCAGAAACAATAAGCTGGACAACCCACTACAACTTCTGAAAAGTACATGTGGGAAAAAAAAGTGAAGTTTATGAAACGCCTCAGTTGATCAACTTATTCTAAATCTTTGAATTATTTTTATATCTGATAACTTCAAGGACTTATTCTTGGGGTTTTATTCTGTTTATATCAGAGCTATTTATCGATAGTAACTAGCAGTTTCTGAAAATGTAAACCAACCACCTTGTTGAGATATTGGCATATTTTTGCTAAATTGGGACACAGCAGTGGTTTTTGTAGGCTGATGCATATGCACTAATACCCCCTGCTGCCTCCCTCTGCCAACCTCTCACACATGGATCAAAGGGGGAAAAGAAAAAGGTTTGCCTGCTTTCGTAGGTTCATCGTTTGGGGTTCATGATTCTGAATGGATTGTCTGTCCTCTCTTCCTTTGTCCTCTCCTTTTCTTTTCTTCAAGCTTTCTTCACCCATTTGTTTTTCTTGTTGAAATTTCTAAGGAAATAAAACCAAAATATCACTTTAGCATAATAATGTTGCCTGACTTTTGCTGATGATGTGGGTCCAAAATAGCGTAGGTAAATATTAGCGGAAAACAAACACATGCACACACTCGCTAAAAGGCAAAGGACCTCCATCGAACTACCTACTCAGAGAAGAAATCGAAGAGGAGAAGTTATGTCAACTTCTGATGTCTGACCTGCTGTGGATTTTCCTCATACCCCCCCGGCAAGTGAATGTCTGTCTTCTGTCGCAGACTACATTCAGTTTCGAGGATGTCCTTACTGAACGATCAAGATTTTATAGCCAGTTCTTCCTCTGAATTCCTCCAAAGGTCAAGACAGATTTTATCTTCCTCCCAAAAGCTAGTTTGTTTTCTTCTTATCTAGGAGACCTTCTTTCTGTTCTTCATTAAATTAGGCCTTGCCTCAGTTCCTTGGAGATGGAAGCATCTGCTAAACAGATTGTGGGCTACTATAATTATCTAATTAGCAGCTCTTTGCCTCAGAAGGAGTCACCAGTCTTCTCTGTGTTGATTCAGGGTGAATGTCTTCCACTCAGTGTTTTGTCCTGTTTAGAACAGGAATGTAAACCGTTTGTTTTCAAATTTAAATTTAGACTTATAATTTTTTCGGTGAGGATTTTGCTTGTTTCCCCTAGTATTAGTCTAAAATACAATCTGAGACAGTGAAGGAAATTGATCGGGTTAGGTCCTGAGTCTCTAAAGCGGATTCAGTCAAAAGTTTCTTCTCTCCTAAGACACTGCAACTATAATTACTTGAATTTGAATGCTGAAGATCATTATGCTTTTATACAGATGGTAACTCTGGAAGGCATAATGTTTAGGAAACATAAATTGGGGGTTTTTGTAAATTAAGTAGTAACTTGCTACAAATACTGCAGCATTTTAAATTGACAGAACACCTATCTCAGTATTGCTGATTTTAAGAAACATTTGGGCTATAAAGACACCAAGTTTATCATTTTAATTAAAGATTTTTAAAAGAATCATAATGAATCCAACTTTTAAGATCAAACCAATGATAGAAAACTGCACACATGGAGAATGCAGGGCTTGGGACCCTGAACTTCATTATAGCTTTGTGCCCAACATCTCTCTTTTAAAGTCATGTATTTAGACTGCTTCAATCATCACCTTTAGCAATTCTTGCTTTCACTTACCTTATTTATTTATATTTGTTTGGTGTTAATCAGGTCCAGGAATCCTTGTCAAGTGAATTTTTCGTGTTAGATTTCCCAGCCAGTTACAAGCAAGGCATGTCCATGTCTGAAACCAGAATATGCAGAAGGAGCAGCAGCTTAAGTACAGAGGTTATAAAAGGTAATCATTAAACCCATTCTCTGCCAAGAAGTTCTGAGTTAGGAACCACAGGTAAACCGATAGGCCATTTAGTTTATCTTTAAAAACAAGAAAACCCCTCTTTGTTCCATTTGTGAGAATGTTTGTCTGGTGCCTAAGTAGTGTATTACATAGTGAGAGTGAACCATAATTTGGAGACTCTATTTTGATGATTTTTATAGGAAGCAGTTGCTAATTAAGAAATGCTTTGGAAGGATGACCTTGAAGTAATTGTCATATTATGGGTGCATTAAAACCATCTGTCCAGATGTTATTTAAATCCTATAAAAATAGTTGATGTTTTTATCTTGAGAAGGTAGAGAAGCGTGAGCAAAAATGTTTCCTTTGTTTTTCATTAACCTGAGGGAGCTGAGTGAGCAGATTGTGTTCCCTTTGCTTGCAGTTACAAATATTTTCCATTTTTGTAAATATTTAAAAATCTTACTTCAGTGAAAAATGCCATTCTCTCCTTCTATGCAATTGTATATCCAGGAAAAAAAGAGTATTATTATAATGAATCCTGTAATAAGGCAACAGCTTTCATTTGAGCTAGTCATCCCTAAAACACTTGCCAAAACCCCTTAATCATGTTAATCACTTCATTGTTTTTAGCAATGCAGTTGTACGACTCCTTTGCTGTATGACATTCAAAAGTCCTGACCAAACCCCTCTAAATGCAGATGAGTTTTCCAATAAATATCTACTGTTAAAAGCTCAAAGATGTTCAGGTACTGGTTCCTGATATTAACATTTAACATTTGTTGCCTTCTTGAGATAATGCCTTATAAACAGGCAGTACAGGGCTGGAAATAAGACCAAATTGTTGGGCCTGAGTATCAACAAAACTATCCTAAGCATGATTTGACAGTTGTTTTCCTCACTTTTTTTTTAAACTTTTTAAGTATGCAGGATTAATCAACAGGAATTCCTTCTGCAGTGATGATGTAAATCTGTGACTAAAAATGGACTCTTAAGAACATGTGAAACACTTCTTAGTTTATATTTGCTGTGTTTTGTGATGGTTGAGCCAGACTGTGCTGGGAATGTTTTTCTCCAAGACTGAGGTTGCAAAGTACTGTCAGTATAGAAAACAAAATCAAAGCCGTACTTTTTTAGTCACTGGCTTTTTCTGCTCTTTGTTTTTCTTGTTTAATTCTCACAGAAATAGGGTTAAGATACAAGAAAAGCTCTTCCATCTTAAATAACTTCTTATTGAAAAATTACCACAGTAAGTACAGCCAGACAAAAATGTTGGGGTTTTTTTTTGCCTACAGATAAAGAGAATAAAACATGTTAAAATGATAGTCTTACTATAACCATATGAAAAGGCAGGTATGAACAATTTATTCCTTTTTATATGAGTTTTACAAGGACTTTTAAAATATTTCTCATGGTAATTGCGATGTATTATTAACTAATGTTTTCATATCCTTCAATTTCACATGCCTCATTTGGGATCGTGTAATGTATCGTGTTCCTTATACTGATAACATTGAAATGAAGATTTATAATCTTATCATTCCTGTGTCATTCTGAAATGCCACAGGGTATTGAAATAGCTAATGTGAAAAGAAAAAAAGAAGGGGGGGGATCATATTATGGGGCTACCACTGTCCCTTGAAAAGAAGAAGGCACATCTTTCACATCATCTCTACCCTGGAACTTCCAGACCAACAAAAAACCCCTGAAAAAACATGTAATTTTGATGAAAAGATAATGGGATATGTAACCTTTAATGTTCTATTAAGTAAGGTTTTGCTTGGGAAATTTTCTTAGATTTAGTGTAGGTAATCTTAGATTTTTTGGTGTAGATGTATGCTTCAGTTGTCTTTTCCTTCTCCTTCAGATCTGTACTCCATTTTGTTTCTTCAGATCCCATAAAAGCAACATTGAAAATATGTTGTTTGCATTTTTGCCTAAGCAACTGGTTTCTTTAGTCAACCTGGAATGTTATCTGGAGAGTTCCCACCTGTTCAATAGGTGTCCTAAGTCTCTGTAGTAATTTGACCTTAACTAGTCTGTCTTTCTTTATAAAAATAGAAAAGCATCTTTGTTTATTGTCTCATTTTGTTTTAGGGGTTACTCTTCTTGGGATGCAGTAAACCTATTAAAAGATTTGCAAATTTACCAGCAATCCTTTTTTTCCTCAGCCACTGAAGTTAAAAATAAACATTGATTTCAAGGATTCTAATATTATTTTCTTCATAGACAAGAGAAATTACATATTACAGCCCTGGGAAGAGACTCCTTCCCTCTCAAATAGGTACACAGATGAAGAGATGGAGGAGTTCAAATTCCAAGGGACTACAGAGGCAAACACCTCGAGGGCTGGGAAACACTGTAGTTTGAACCTTTTCAAATGCT
This sequence comes from Falcunculus frontatus, assembly GCA_013398115.1. NCBI lineage: Eukaryota > Metazoa > Chordata > Aves > Passeriformes > Falcunculus > Falcunculus frontatus. The sequence continues at coordinate 29,906 of VZRV01002759.1, read as the reverse complement.
ATTTACCAATTAAATCGTAAAAAGTAATTTTCAACTTTAATTCAGGAAATAGCAAGGGCACCGTGTATAAATACACTTTTATTATGATTAGTTACCAAAAATAAAGGTTAATGTTTGTTAGGGTTGGTATTTATTGCATGCAGTAATGCATGTTCTGCTTTGACCAATACTAAAGCAAATCATAAGGATCATCCTAACTTGCAGCTTTTAATTGTAGCTTAGCAGTATCTCAGAGTCGATATCTTCCATTCTAACCTTCCTGCTTACAAGTTATTTAATTTTAACAAGAGGACCAGTGTGTTTCCTTGTATTTGGTCTTGTTTGACCATTAATAGATGTGTTCTAAGATGTGATCTCAGTACTGTCATCATTTAAAGCATTTTTTTTCTGAGTAATTGCAGATATGCTGCGAGTGGAATATAAGGAAAAGGTCTTACTTAATAGCTATGGTGATGCTGGGTTATGTTACTGGATTGTGAGATCTTTACATCTTGTGGGAGTCAATAGGAAATATTAGGTTACTGTAGTTCTTAATAGAACTACTTAATAGACTATGGTTCTTAACAGAATATATGGGGTTTGAATACCCATATTTTTTCCCTACTTAGTTCTTGGTCACAGTGTAATTGGTTTTTCTTCTGTGACAAATAAGGCTTTTGAAAAGATTTTCAGGTTTGCTAAAGGTTTTGTACTATAACTGCCTGAATACTGCAGTCTTTAGTCTAAAGAGATACTTTTTGTATAATGTATTTTTAAAGCACAGCTGTTCACGGACTCTTAACAAAACTCATAAATGCTGGGTATGTCGTTCTATCCAAAAGGTCATCAAAAAATCAAGGAGTCTCTTTATAAGGATGTTCTAAAGAAATTTTGATGGCCTCTGAAGAAAATCAGCTTGAGTATGTCCCACTAGGGTTTTTTTCAAAGATTGTGAAGTTTTTAACAGTGCAACAAAGTCTGATCAGAATCAATGATTTTTCTGATAAGCAACCAGCTCCTCGTGTTTTTCTCTTCCAAAAATAAGGCCTGATTTTTATCTCCTTTTTGAGTCCAAAACTCAGGTTGCATTTCGCTGGCCTTTCACCAAGGAGGGGGTTACCAGATAACATTGTGAAGTAAATGAGATTGGCCAATTTCTGGTAAGTAGATTTATTATCAGAGAATGAGAAACAAAACGATTAAGGTCCCTACAGCTGATTGGCTTAGCCATGGGGAGGAGAACCCAACCCACGCTAAGCGTCCGACCAGGGCCAGTTGGTCAGAGACGAGGATCGCTGGGGGAGTCAGCTTTTTACCCCTCCCCAGAACACCACCCCCCTCCCTAGCGTCCACCCCGTGGTGATACACGGATTGGCTGATGGTTGGCTCGTCTCTAGCTGGTTGGTCAGTTTAGATTGGGTGATTTCAAGGCGTCGCGTGGTTGGTGAGATTCTGCTCCAATCGGGATCCTCGTATTATTCTTTTATACTAATTATCGATGACACCCTGGTTCTAGCATGTTCGTTGCCAATCAACTTTGGGACCTACTACTTTATAGAACCTCATGGAACATTAACATACACACAGAACAACTAACAACCAACAATAACCACCCACCCTTTAACCATTTACCATGCTCCCCAGTGTCTTAAACCAATTAACCATTAGCTAATTAGCCATTAACCCATTAACAAAACATTTAACAAGAAGAAATCCATGAAACAAAAGGACTACAAAAGTCAACCCCCACAGCCGCTTATAACAATTGGTTTTGGAAGACACATCTCTCTTGTGCCCATCTCTAGCTGAGGAAGGAAGCAGTGAATACTGAAGCACTCCACTTAGGTTATGATGTTCTGTGCTACTTTTGAAGTCTGATTTTAATTTCATATTTACCAATGATGCCCAAAAGATAGGCTGGAAATAAATCCCCATAGACGGATGTCTATAGAGCAGGTATTTGTTTATTGCAGCGCCGATGGTGAGGGGGATTTCTCTTCCTAACTCACCCACCCTTGTCAAGTGCGGTGGTTTATTTATACAGTAAAATTTTGCTTAATGTTGCTATGTCATTACAGCATCATCACATACGCGCCGGAACTAATTTACCTAGCACGATCTCATGGTTATTAGATAATTCTTTGCACTGCGCATGCACTTCCCCAATTCGGGGGTCTTTGGGGGGGTCTTTGATGAAGGCTTCTAAAGCTTTCTTCACACTCGAACTTTTCAACTTTGTCTTCGAGGCATGCGCAGTTGTGATGGCCTTTAGTCTATCTGGTCTTAACCAGTTTAAATTCTTGGTTTTTTGGATAATTGGTTTGGCTTGCTAATTTCTCATTAGTACTACAGTTATTTATCTCTAAAATGCACCTGGTAAGTTTTTATTTCTTTTCTTTTTCTCTATTCTGCGTATAAGCAACTAGTTAACTATATACTAGCCATTACATTGTATAAGAAGTTATTCATATTAGATTATACGGATATTAAAAGTTATGATTCAGGTTATAAGCATCAGGTTATAGGTATAGAAACTATGATTTAGGTTATAAGCATCAGGTTATAGGTATCAGGTTATATTAATATTTTTCAAGTTATATTGATAAAAGTAATGATTTGAGTTATATTAATGTTAAGGTTGCATAGATATCTTATATCTCAAGCTGTGTAAGCACTTTGTTGTTGTGACCTGAGTTACATAGACATCACCAAAACCAAATATTTGAGGTATAAAACAACTCTAATTGCTACAATGTATATCCTTCCATATTTCATATCCGAACATGTGGTTATATAGGTATGTTGAAATAAATTTACTACAGAAGGAAAAAGTTCAAGACTAAAAAAAATCTGGAGAGCTCACTCCCTGAGAAGCCACATTTTTAAACACAAAGAAGCCTTCAAAGTGCATCTGCTTTTCTAGATTCAAGCTGATTGACACCGTGGAGTTTTTACCGTACTTATTTACATTAGATTTGAAGAGAAGGATGAGTGCTTAGAACTCTCCTAAATGGAAGAGCAATGCCTGGCCAAGGAAGGATGTGTAGTCCCAAGGGATAAGCTCTTAGAAGTCCTGATGCAATGTGCCAGGAGAGTGGTGTGAATTTTTCATAGTGAAAAAGTCTTAGGGGGTTCTCTCTTCTGAGCTGGTGAAAGGCAATATTCTGGCCTGAAAAACAGCATCTTTCTGGCTTGAAAATAGAGATAGGGAAAAAGAAAGCAGCTGGGTTTAAATGACTTTTTAATGGTTGGGGGAAATTCTCTAGAAACTGGAAAAAATGAGAAGGTAAGTATATGTCAATGCTCTGTCAGTTCACAGGACACTGGTGCATGCTTACCTTAATGTGAATGCTGATTGTCAGACTCTCCCTGGTATTTATGCAACCAGACCACAGAGTATGAAATGCTTTGTTTTGACAATGGGGTAAGAAGTAATGCTACTATTTTAGCAGTAGTTGGCAAATGCATTGGGACTACTGAGATTTACTCCAAACTCTCCCGTGGTTTTGGTTTTGGAAGGGTGATAGCAATGTTTTCTTTTTGAATACATAATCACATTATTTATTCCAAATTATGGCAAAATTATGTTCAGTTATTGTGGACAGAATATGCTCTGTAAATTCATCAATGAAATTTGAATGACTATAGTTCCACAAATCCTGAATTGTTTTCTCCTTCTCTTTGTAGGAATGGAAGAATGTTTTTGTGTTGTCTTGTGAAAGGAAGCTGAAACTACTTCATGGATTCAATTTACCAACTGGAAGATCCGGAAGGTACTGTAACTGGAAGGCAGGTGCAATATAACAGAGTCAGAATGCTCTGTCAGCTGTGGTCAAGGGAAAATAGCAAGTTGCTATTGTCAAGTGGGTAACAGAAAAAGGAAAAATTGGCATGAATAGAGTTATTGTACGAGAATAAAACAGCCAAATCATTTCTTTAGTGTTGTATCATCTAAATTTAACATGGTATCTATGAAACAAGGCAAAGCTATGATTTTAAAATTCTCATTAAGTCATATACCTTTAATGAAACATCATCTGGCAGTAGTGGCCCAGTAAATCCTCCTATAAAGGCATTTTTTAGTCATCCTGGATTTTCTGCAGTGTGGTGAAAACTACACCAAGCAAAGAAATGAGAACAAATGTGCCACGTTCATGAGACACAACAGTTAGCATCATGAAAAGCTTTTGTGGCTCTTCAGTTATCCTGTATAGAAGACATCCTGAAAGCTTTGAATTCAGGCTTGTGAACATCAAGCAGGATTCCAGCATGTGCTCTGGTATGTGTGAAGTGATTTCTATGCAAATCACGCCAGCTGGAGAGAAGAGAGCAGACCTTTGTTTGGCTGATTGCTGCAAGAGGTGGAAGCTTTAAGGGTTTACAATATACATATAATGTCCACAGAGTACACAGGAGTTTAGGTAACAAGTTCTTAACGAATGTGCGTGACAGAAGCTCTGCAGCCTCTGCCAGTTTCAGCATTTTGAGTTTCTTACGGCAGTCGTACAGGTCAGACTGGGCTTTTGATATTATTTTCTTCCATGAACTTGATCTCATTACTTAGTGTGGTTCGAAGGTTACTAAAAGTAATTTATTTCCATGCTTGATGTTAAGGGAAAAAGGATGAACGATTACAAGGGTTTTTTTCTTCCTTACTTTTCCCACATGTTCTGGGTTTGGTTTTTTCAGTGAATTTTTCTCCCATCTGCTACCTGGAAGGAGAACAATGCAGGGGGAAGGTGCTGCCTGAGAGACAAATGGGGCAGCTAGGAAACAAAAGATGTAGCTGGGTGTCGGAACATTCCATCGAAATGGCCCCGGCTGGGGGCGGGTTGCGGGTGATACCACGTGGAAAAAGCTGAGGGGGCTACCCGAAGGTTTGGCTGGGTTTTGCCTGGTCCTGTTTCCGGGTTCGGGGGAGTAAGGAGCTGTCTGTTTCCCTGCCGCGTGGCCGCTCGGAGCTCAGAACCAGCGCGTGTGGTGCCGAAACACCGGGACCGGCTCCCGCGGGACCCTCTGATTTGCCCCAAACGGGGCCAAGACACACTTCCGAGACAAAGTCCAAGAAGTGCATATTTGCTTTATTCAGCGCGCTGGCTGTGCGGGGATCGCTCCTCCAAACATGCACACACCCAGGCACAGAGCAGTTTACAATATATGGTTGTAATTTATGCATATTCATTGTTTCCCTTATAAAAGGTGTGGTTATGCAAACTCTTTCTTAGAACTCGTTATTATCCTTAGCATACGCGGGAGTGCAGGCGCAGTGCTCCCTGGTGGTTGCACTGAGGAAGGCTCGGTGGTCGTTTGATGAAGGCTGCATCTTCTTCTTCGTTTTGCACTTTTCACCTTTCTTTCCTCGGCATGTGCAGTCTCTTGATAGCTGTTTCAGCATTTTCTTCACGGGATTTAACAAGCTTTGTTCCCTATCTCTTGCCAAGTTATTCAGCTAGCTTCTACATTGTTGTAATGTATCTTATTCTAGTCTCGGTATACCCAAGCATGCCCAAGTATAATGATTTTAACCCTTTCATTCCCCCCTTCCCTTGAAAATTTGTAAATTCTTTTACAGCTCTTGCATTTCTTGGAAGTAAATTCCTTTTTCTACTTTATTTCTAAGCTTACGCTCTCGCCATTGTGCATAGGCATTTGAGTTCCAAGTCATTAAAGTCATACAACAATAACAACTAATGCAAAGCATAAATAGCAGGGCCACAACACAAATTGCTATTACAAACAGATTCTTAAGCTAAGATATACCGGGTAGCTAAGAAGTGAGAGTTTTCTATACATTTGTTGACCAGGAAGTGTCATTCAGAGTGACTTTATGTAATACTTTGGCATGGTCCCAAATTGTGTGGACATCTGTTGATATTTGTCCACTCTGATTTACATATGTGCAGCAGCTGGAATTGACTAAGGTATATACACCTCCCGAGCGTGCTGTGATCATGTCTAGTACCATACGGTTCTGGAAAACTACTCCTTTCAAAGGCTCAACTTCTGTTTGTAACCTCTCTAAGGCATTTCTTGTTGAATCTGCAATTTTATTCATGTTTGCTGAAATGTTTTTTATTGCCTTCTTTAATTGTGCTATTCTTAAAGGAGCTATTAAGGCCTTGATAAAACTGTGGAAGCCTGTTTTATACTTAACCAGGAGGTTTGAAGGTACACTCCGACTCAATCTCTTTTAAACACCCTTAATGATACCTTTTATCTCACTAGCACGATTTATAACTTGTATATGTGGGACAAGGTATCTTATAGTGCATTGTTTTATGTCATACTACCCAGATAGCCATTTATGAGCCTTCTCACCTGCGCACAGCCACCAAAGGCTATCTGTCGAGCCACAACTAGTATGTCGTAAGTCTTCATCACACAAAAACTGATGCCACTGGGGAGGAGCGGTGATGGTTGTGGTCCGACTGGTATTTGGAAAACTGGATGTAACTTGGAACTCCTGTCCTAATGTAAATCACAGATTGATTAACAAGAGATAAACGATAAGGAGGTGTCTCTAAGGGTGAACTGTAAGGTTGGCATTGTGCACTAGCATTGTGTATAGTATATGGGTTTATTTTTGTCCAGTTACCAGCAGGTATGCCTAGTAATGGTAATTGCAGTTGCTACATTTCTCTACACAACCAACAGTTCTGCACTCTAGTATAATTTGCAGTTGTGCCTATTATGGATACATAGTTATTTAAATGGAAGGTCCCTGCAACTTGTCAAAAAGCAACAAAACACAACTAATTATTCAGGATTTATGGCTAAGTTTCAACTTGAGTCCATCTGGCGATTGATCAGACACGATCCATCGATCTTCAGGTGCTTTCTTCACTCTGGTGTAATGAAGCTAGGTTGACTTTCCTTGTACTTTTACAGCTGTATGAGTTGTCAGCAGGGTCGAGTATGGTCCTTCCCACTTCTGCAGAGGATCACTTGTAAGCGACTTAATATATACCCAATCTTTTGGATTTATATCATGGAATGACTTATTAGGTTGTGGTGGCCGGCAATTTACAACTTTAGTTTGTATTGTTTGCAATTTCTTGCTCGATTGTTTAACATAATTAATTAAATAGTTCTGCCCTACCAGAGCCACACTATGATTGTAAACCATGTTTGTCTCATAAGGTTTCCCATACAGAATTTCAAAGGGACTTAACTTCTCTTTGAGTCATGGTTTTACTTTAATTCTCAGCAAAGTTATGGGTAAAGCCTGATACCAATATAAGTTAGTTTCTTGACAAATTTTGGCTAATTGCTGCTTTATTAAGTGATTCATCTTTTCTACTTGTCCGCTTGCCTGAGGCATGTATGGTGTATGTAGCTACCACTGTATTCCTAATAGATTACTCACTCCCTGCACCACCTGGGCTACAAAGTGTGATCCTCCCAAACTGTGGAATAACTTTTTGTACTAAAGCTTCAATAACTTCCTCTAGCTTTATTTGTTCTACAGGAGAAAGCTTCTGGCCATCTTGAAAAAGCACGTGTGAGGGCTAAAAGATACTTGCCTACTTCTTTTCTACCTAATTTAGAAAAGTCAATGCACCACACATCCCTTGCTGTCAGAATGCTAAGCTACCAAAGCTACCCAGATCTTTCACAGCAATACCAACCCACAACCCTTGTGGTCAAAAGCTTGAGCCTGATCTCCCACTCTGCGGTTAGGATGAGAGCCCACAATCCCCCAGTTTCATGTTTTTCATACTTAGTTATGGTTGGTTCATGTTTTCCCCTCCCTGTTTTATGTATGAAGCTATTAATATTCATTTCCCTTTATTAATATGTATATGTTCTAGAAAGTTCTGCATTATTCAACTCCCCATTGGTTCCTCCTCCAAGTCCCCCCTATATATTATCCTCAGTGGTTCCCCCAGCTGTCCCCTTGCCTTTTATCTCTTACCTTACTGGCTGGTTCCCTTATCCCCACCTGTCCTGCCCTCCATATATAAGTTTAATCCCCTCATTAAAATTCAGCTCTTCGTCCCTGTCCCTCTGCGCTAATAAGCCTTCACGTGGATTATCACATGAGGAGTCCCCTCTCTCCCTCTCTGCCTCCACTTGCACGCCCCACCGTCTGCCCAGAGGAAGCTCCCTCGGGTGGGGGGGCTGGTCCTCGGACTCTTTTGTCGCCACCTCATTGAGGACGCAGCAAGCTGACCCCCGAGCTATCCGGCAGCCTGGGCTTGCGTGCCTTACCTTGGTAAAGCTCTGTTAGGGACAGTCCTTATATTTAGTCTAACAGTGGTATTTAGGGTTGGTTTTGAGACAAATTTTGTTAAGTGGAAATTACGTCTTCAATTATTTTCTTTAATGTTGATGTTATCACTTTGTTCTTTAAATGGTTATGTAAAGTATCAACTCCCCAGTGTGTTTTAGAATGTTTGCTTTGGATAAAGAATTTTAACAGTTTTCTGGGTGTTACTATAAGATCTTTTATCTTAGTTTATTTATCTGATCTTATTTGTCTCTTCTCTTCTTGTATCTAAATCATCAGTGTCATATGGTGGGGGTTTTTCACCCATAAGGATGCTAGAAGGGATTAAAGCTAGGGCTTGAATCTGAACCTCACCAGCCACTGCCTTAGCTGTTTTGTCTGCCATAGCATTTCCTGGTTCAGGGATGGTGCTACCTTGGGAGTGTCTTTTATAATGCATTACAGCTACTTTTGAGGGTTTTAAAACTGCTTTCAGCAACTGTAAGTTTTCAGTAGTATCCTTGATTTCTTTCTTCTGTGAGGTTAATAAACTCTTTTCTTTCCAAATAGCCTTGTGAGCATGTACTACTCCAAGAGCATACTTTGAATCAGTTCAAACATTGATAGGTTTATCCTCGGCTAATATTAAAGCTCGGGTCAGGGTTATTATTTTAGCTTTTTGAGCAGATGTCCCCACAGGTAACGGATTTGCTTCGATGATGGCATCTGTGGTTCTAATTGCATACTTAGCAAACTGCTTACCATTCTTGACAAAACTGCTCCCATCACTGAACCAGTTTTCTGCATTTTCTAGTGGAGAGTCTTTAAAGTCTGAGTGACTAGAGTAAAATGCCTCCATGCTTTCAATGCAGTCTTACTGTACGGGCTCCTCAGTAGCTGTGCCTTGGAGGTAAGTTGCAGGATTTAAAATGTTAGTTACTTGGATACTCACATCCTCCGATTCTGCTAGAACAGCCTGGTATTTGAGAAAGTGAGATGGAGTTAACCAGTGATTTCCTTTTTGTGTGAGCACTGCTGACACTGTGTGAGAGACAAAAACACTTATCTGCTGGTCCATAGTGAACTTGTGAGCTTCTTCTATGTTGAGGATTACAGTTGCCACTGCACGCAGGCAGGCGGGCCATCCTTGGCTGACCACGTCCAGTTGCTTGGAAAAAAAGGCCACTGGCCTTTTGTACGGTTCTAGTTTCTGCGCTAAAAGTCCCAGTGCCAGTCTTTGCTTCTCATGTTAAAAAAACAGAAAAAGTTTAGTGACATCTGGTATGCCCAATGCCAGGGCTCGCATTAATCCACATTTCAGAGTTACAAATGCATTTTTAGTCTCTGGTGTCCAGCATAGCTGAGTTCCCCCAGTCTCTTTTAGGAGTTGGTATAAAGGTTTCACAGTGAGTCCATAGTGGTGGATCCACAATCTACACCATCCTGTCATCTCCAGAAAGGTTTTTAATTCTTTGATTGTAGTTGGCCGGAGGCATTTGGCACATTGCCTCTTTCCTGTCATTACGCGGGGCTCTTTTTCTTCTTGACAATTTGTATCTAAGGTATGTAACTTGTTGGAGAATGAGTTTTGCATTCTCAGGAGTGACTCTGTGTCCACTTAGTCCTAGGAAATTCAGGAGGCTCACAGTCCTTGCCTTACATTCTTCTTGAGTTTTGGTGGCAATTAACAAATCACCAACGTATTGCAGAAGTGTACCTTCTCCAGGAAGTGGTATCCAGATCTCTAATTCTTTGGCTAATTTATCACCAAAGATTGTGGGGCTATTTTTAAACATTTGTGGCAATACGGTTTATGTGAGCTGACTCTTCTTCCTTGTTTTAGGGTTCTCCTATTCAAAGGCAAAAATTTCCTGACCGCTTTCAGCTAGCGGCAGACAAAAGAAAGCATCTTTTAACTCTAAAACTGAAAACCACACCCAATCACTTTATAATTTTGTGAGTAAAGTGTAAGGATTGGCCACTATGGGATGTAGTGGTTTTGTTACTGCATTTATTGCCCTCAGGTCGTGAACTAATCGATAACTTCCATTTGGCTTCTGTACTGGTAGAATTGGGGTATTGTAGGTAGACCTACACTCTTTCAACAACCTTTGATTAATAAATTTAGTAGTTATCGGTTCCATTCCTGCTTGTGTTTCATGCCTTAACGGATATTGTTTGACTGACAGTGGCTGTACGCCTTTTAATAGTTTAATAATCACTGGGGAAGCCCATTTTGATCTCTCTGGAATTTCAACATCCCATACTAATGGGATCACTTGATCTGTTATTTCATTATCTAGGGGTATTTTTCTTTTTTCAGGGACATTTGCTAAACTTAAGGCCATAATTAACTTTTCTTTGGGAACTTGTAGCCTCATTCCTTGCTCTGTGAATTCTATTTTTTTCTTCTAACCAGGTTAATAAATTTCTGCTTAATAGGGTTTCGGTGAATTCAGAAGATATAAAAGTTGATGTATCTCCATCTTTTTACCTAATGCAGATTTTAAAGGTTTTAGAAAGTAGGCTTTTTCTGTTTTTCCAGTGGCCCCAACAACTTGGACATAATTATTGCTTATAGGACTTAAGGTCTGGTTCAGGACTGAAAATGTGGTTCCAGTATCTACTAAAAATTCTACCTCTTGTTCTCCTAGCTTAATTTTAACCGGTGGGTCTGCTAGGGAAGGACCAGCTGGTCCGTGTCACTCTTGGTACAGCTGTGCTACAGTCACTGGTCCCGGCCCTGACAGTGCTGATGGCTGTGTTGTCGGGATCACCGCACGGTTCAGGGGGCATTGATTTTTCTAGTGCCCCTCTTGTTCACACAGGGTGCACTGATTAGGGCCTAGGTGTTGCCGTCTTTGTCTTTTAGGTGGGGACCTTCCTCTTCCCTTAGGGAATCTCCCAGCTGCCTGGGCCAGAGTTACCGTAACTGGCTGTGATTTGTTCTTATAAACTTCCCAAGCAACTGCCAAAAGCCTTTCTAAGTTCCGATTGTCTGGCTCCTTGATCTTTTGTAGTTTTCTGTGTATGGCAGGTGTTGACTGTCCCATTAAGAGAGAAACCAATTGTTGTCCAACTTCAGAAGCTGGGTCTAATGTGGTGTGTTTCTTCATGTTTTTTCTTAGCCTGTCTATAAATGAACTTGAGGATTCACTGGCCTCCTGATGAATACTAAACAACAATGACCAGTTAACTGTTTTGGGTATGGCACTTAGCAGTTCCCAGTGTACTAACTTCCGGTATCTAACTAAAAATAGATAATACTTGTGAATCATCAGGGTCCCAATGTGGATCTGCAGTAGGGAAAATGTTATCTACATTCCCATGCAGTAAGCCCATAGCTATTTGTCCTTACACACGTGTTCTAGCTGCAGATATTACTGCTTGCTTTTCTGTTTCAGTTAACTCTGATAACATTAAGTCTATGTCCTCCCAATCCACATCTTGATTTCTAGCAATCAACTCAAATCTTCTGTCCACTTTTTCAAGATCTTCTCTATATGCTTTAGTGGCTTCTTTCCAAGTATCTAAGTCTAGGGCTGTAAATGGTACTTTAACTTTAATCCTTCTCCCATCCAGTAATGCTACTTGTCTAAGGGGTGCTACTATTTCTGGGGCTGCTGTTTTATTTCTAGTCCTTGATGATACTCCTGAAACTATGTCATTTGTTCTCTCATCTGCAGTATCGTCAGGGGAAGTTGGGGATACTGTCCCTGACGCGAGTGTGTCACTGGTCCCTGGGTCTTTATTATGTGCTACCAGCCCTTGGACATCTAGGGGGTCTTGGTCTCCTTCGGCTTTAAGTTTTAAGCATCTTTGTCCTGTACTGTATGAGGAGCAACACCTCTTCATGCGGCTTTTTCCTTTTGCTTCTTTTTCTAACAACAGGCCCATCAAGTCCTGTGGTGCTAAATAAATGCCACACTGCTTCTGCCACTCGGGCTTGCGTCTTAAGGTGAAGAAACAGTCGGCGTATGAAATTTCATTCCATTTATTCTCTTTCTTTAAAAACAACATTAACTGCAGGAGGGTATTTTGTTCATGACCATCCATTTTTAAAAGAACTCTATGCAGTTCCCTGCAGTGGAACGCAACACTGCATTATGTTAGATTATGTAGGTTAAGATTATTTTCCTACCAAAATTTGAGAAGTGCTTGGGTTTCTGCTTGGAATTGCAAGTGATTAAAATCGTATGACCAGTGGGGAGGAGAACTAATAGGTATTAAATAGCGTTCAGAACACTTGCACATGTGTGTATACAAAATGCTTATCACAGTGAACGGCAAAAGGGAAAAATTCACAGATCCATCTTTGTACCGGAAATGCTGACTTATTTTTCACTTTTGATCTTTAGATCACAATTAATCCTTAATTAAACATTAGATTGACTTAGAAGCAAAGTGGACAAGTTACGATAGGACTTGTCCAATGTGACTCTTGTAAGCACCTTTTTCCTGCCTTCCTGCTGAGTCCTGTAGCACAGCAAGAATATGACAGTGGAGAGGAATCGCTGTGTACAAGGCAGCAGCATGTTTGAATTGGGATTTTAATACAGCTACAAAAGGAGAAGGTAAGGAAGGCAGTTGTGTCTAACAGCTTGTCATGGTTCAACACTGACCAAATGCCAGGCACCCATGACAGCTGCTCACTCGCCCTCCCCTGCCATAGCTGGGCAGAGGAGAGAAAAAAACTAAACGAAGGGTTCACGAGTTAAGGACCAGGAGAAAACACTCCAAGAGCATAACAGGCTCAATTTAGAGGTATGAAGTGAGTTTATTACTAACAGAGTCAGAGGAGGATAATGAGAAGTAAAATAAGCCATTAAAACCATCTTTTCCCCCCCAACCTCTCCCTCCTTCCCACCAACAGGTCAGGGAGACAGGGTGTGGGGGTTTTGGTCAGTTTGTCACCCGAGGTTCTCTTCCGCTGCTCAGGGAGAGGAGTCCTTCCCCTGCTGCACCGTGGGGTCCCTCCCACGGGAGACAGTTCTACATGAACTTCATCATGGCCCCGCTCCTACGAGCAGCAGTCCTCCCAAAACTGCTGCAACACGAGTCCCTCCCATGGACACACATTCCTCCTAAAACTGCAGTGCCATGGGTCTCTCTTTCCACAGGGTGCAGTCCTGCAAGGACGGGCTGCTCCAGCCTGGGAGCAGGGCCCCTGTCTCCACCTGGTCTTCCACTGGATCACAGCCTCCTCCAGGCATCCACCTGCTCTGGTGTGAGCACCTTCCCCAGGGGCTGTGGGTGGATCTCTGCATCCCCATGGATCCCCAGGGGCTGTGGGTGGATCTCTGCATCCTCCGTGGATCCCCAGGGGCTGCAGGGGGACAACCTGCATCACCATGGCCTGCAGAGGAATTTTGGCTCTGGGGCCTGGAGCACCTCCCTCCCTGTCCTTCTTCACTGACTTTGGTGTCCCCATGTTGTTTCCCTCACATGTTCTCACCTTCTCCTCTTCTCTAGCTGGAATTAACAGTGCCCTTCTTTGTTTTGATTTTCTTCTTAAATCTGTTATCACAGAAGCATTACCATCATCTCTAACTGGCCCAGCCTTGGTCAGCAGCATGTCCATCTTCAGAGCCACCAGGGATTGGCTCTGCTGGAAGCTTCCAGCAGCTTCTCACAGACACCACCTCTGTGGCCCCCCCATTACCAAAAACCAGGCCATGCAAAACCAGTAAGTGTAATACTGTCTTGCCTCATCCCTTCACACAAATCCTTGGTGGCTGTACCCAAGAACTGCTGATCACTCTATCCTTTGTGTTTCACACTATGATGAGATGCATCTTTGTCTTCAGACCTGTCTGCCTGATACCGCTTTATTTAAGCTATTTTTCCTGTTGCTCTTATAAAGTGAGTTTCAGAAATACTGTTCCTTGTGACATTTGGTTATCAAATAATGCTATTAAACTCTCCATAACTGCAACTCCTAGAATTATCCTCAATTTTTGATATTCTGAAGCTGAAAATATTAACTGCCAAAATACACAAAATGCCTCTAACTGGATTGGTTTCTAGTGGCTCGTCTTTTTTTTCTTTCAGTGCTAAAAGATTATTTTCTTCTTATTTTTAACTATTTCTTTGGTGCAGAAGTGATGGAGATACATCCTTTAAGTTCTTCCTTCTAGCTAGCTTTTGAGACATTGGATTTTGGTTTGATTAGGTAGTGGTATTGCCTGCTAGGCAATTTAGCTCCTAAAATTATCAACTTTGTTAGTAATTTTAGCAGGACTTTTTTGTTGGTTTTTGTTTTTCCTTTGTATTTAAATATTGCGTGTTTTAATAAAAACGTATTTTCTTTTTTTCAAAAGAATATTTATACTTGTAATGCTATTTTTTTAATGTTTTTTCTAGTCCTAAAATCAATGGTCAGCAATAAGCACTATTTTGTGTACTTTCTGTACACAGAAACATACTAAAACCAAACAGTTTAATGCAAGATGAAAAACATACAGAGCATAAGATTTATGTTTCATCTGAAAGAGATTTACAGGAAAACCAATTCTTTCAGCTGTTAATAAAGAATCAGTTTCTTTGCTGTCAGAAGGAACTGGAGGGAAGCACCTGTCTAATCATCAATTCTATTTGTACAACACTTGGCACACTTGCGAATGTGTTTACTTTTGCTGATCTGAAACAATTCCAGTATTTTACTGTCCAAGTGTGTCAAATGGGTGATATGTTCATATGTATTTAAAATATCCTATAACAGGATTATTTGTTACGCCAAAAAAGTGTTCCTGAGCCACAAAAGGACTTTTTCATCCATGGGACGTAGTTTTTCCTCAGTTTTTCCAGTGGAAACTGAGTATAGAGAATCACCCAGGGATCTGATTAAATGTTAGCTCATTTAAAGTTTAACATCATATTTTAATGATAAGCAAATGACAAAGCAAGTGTAGCATTTCTGAACGAAGTCTTAAGAGTGCAACTGTCAAGGTGCTGCCCTTTGAACCATGTATTAAAACCTACTCTAAAACAAGAGCTGTGAAAATGGGCAGCAGGTGTGGCAAAAGTACAATTCTAAGATATTCCCAGATCACTTCAGTGGAAGAACAGTTAGGCCAATATTGAGAATTCTGAAAATCTTGCTTCTGTTTCTAAGGAATTACCAATACAATAGTTTTTCCTTGTGAAACTGCTTATTTTTTATGCTTAAAACATATTCCAAAAGGCAATTAAAACCAGATGAGGATAATATTGTAAATATTAAATCAGTTCTGAGATTGTATTTGCATATTCAGAGATGCTTATATTAAAACATATGACATGAGAGGCTTCATTTTCCAAACCTGCCTTCAAAAACATAAAAAGCTGTGGGTATAGCCATGTTCGATGCTCTTCCAGGGTCTGCACACTCGCAGATTGGAGCTTGTGTGGAAACGAGAGGAGCGTGTATGCCTGTCTAACTTACCTGAAGAGGTATTTCAGACCTGACATTTCAAATTAGTTTTTTTCCAAATTAAAGGAAGACAGGAGACAGGACTGGTTTAGCGATAGACCACCCCCATGACAATTTCACACATTAATGAAGTTATTTAAGACTGTGTTTAAAAATAGTTTCTGGTTGTTACATTGAAGCACAGAGTCCTACAATAATCAAGTTGAAAAAGCCAGGAGAGGCTTCAAAAGGATTCAAAGGTGTAGCTCTTGTTAAGTCTCTGGGTAGGGACCAAAAGGTAGTGCGCTGTTAGAGAGTAGTTCTGTTAATCAGTGTCTTAATGATTCTGGCATGCTGAAGTTGTATCTTGACGAGCTGGTAAGGTTGTTGCACTCATTTTATTTCTGTTAAAGGGAAGTACTTTGTTTTCTGCTCTTTTTGTTAATTTTGATCAAAGCCAATGAAAATCTTCATTATTTCTAATACTACACAACCATGATAGTTACAGGTCTTTTGTATTGTTACAGTTTTCTGGTACCATTTACATTTTGTTATGAAAATGAAGCAAAACCAAAAAGCCGAACCAGCAAGTTATATGTAAATCCAAAATAAAGTCACATCATAGTAATTCATACTACTACAAAGTAGATGTGCAATATTGTGAAAAATCAACAATTCTGAAAGCTAAGACAAATGCATGTCAATAATCTAAAGACATAAACAATAAGCACTGCTTCGGAGAATACTTGGGAAAGAAGTGGCTTTTGAAGCCACTGAATCTGAAGCAGGATGAACAAAACAATCTGGAGGAGAGCTGCATCCTGTGCTGGCAGCTTGTCCCTTTTTCAAAACCATGGTAGGAGCTTCCCAGCACCTACAGGGCTCCTGTAAATCTAGAGAGTGGACAGTTGTGCATTCAGGCACCAGCAGTTGTCATGAGGATGCTTCAGTCTTGTCTGCTTCACAATCAAGTGCTTCTCTGTCCTTGAGATGACAAGATTTTTTGGGACACGATCTACTATAAGAACATCCTTGCATCTCAGGAAGTCAAGATGCTTCATCATGAGAAAAAGTACAAACCACACATTTTTTTTCAGCTTGGATCATACTCCATCTGGTGTTTTAGGGAGAATTTACTGAAATTTGTCCTTTTAATTTTAATAAGCACTGTCTTGCTGTTCACTTGTTTTGTGACAAGGTATGTATCTGGGCTAAACACCAAGCTTACCAGCTGCTTATTCTGTTAACTAGTTACTTGTCTTTACATGTTAACTTAAAGCTGTATCACATTTTGTCTTTAAAAGGAATAGCCTTTTCTTCAAATACCAAAGTAATATTTTAGGCTAGATTTACACTATTCACTAGTAGAGACTATGTTATTGTCATTTTGATGACCTTAAAAATACAGTAATATTGAAGAGAGTAAACATTCCATTACATCCTGTGTTGCTGAAAAAGTCAAATTCAGGCACCAAGTTCTCTTTCTTGGATGAGATGGAGGTTCTTATCACTGAGATTCTTGCTGAATTTCATTTTTAGTAGGGGATGAAGTTTTCACATCACAATAGCTAAAATCATGTCCATAAACTAGGTCCTTCTGAGAACTTTCATCTAACTGTGGTTCATGAACTGTGACGGCACTCCACACGTTGTTCTTCCTCAGGGATTTATGTAAGAGTTCTCTCATTCTCCTGTTTTCTTTGGCTGTGGATTCACACATGATTTCAAGTTCACCTTCTGTTTTCCTAGGAAAAAAATGAAGAGAAATCTTAATTTTAACAATATTTCAGCAGTACAGAATTACAGTATGTGGATAAGCAAATTAGAAATGGCCTGGATTTAGGTGCTTGAAATTATGTGATAGAAATTCACTCCTATTTTGTTTTTGAAAAAGCTCATTAAATATAATGCTAAATAGGATATGACCAAAAAATTACCCATGTAAAATTACCCATTATTGAACCCATGTAACAAGTTGGATTAAGTCTGCCCATAGAGCAGTACATGTGAGACCCAAATACTGTGACTGCCCCTCTCCACCGACTCAGGCTCCCTCGTGACCACAGCTCTGCTTCCCACATAACACTGCCCCTTCTGCCCAGAGCACTGAGCGCTCCACTCTGAGGCCCAAAGGGTCTGATCAGAATGTCAGACTCTGTGCTCAGCTAATGCATCTTTGTGGGAGCCAAACAAAAGTGGTATAAACTTAGAAGGTAGTCAAAGCCCAAGAGCTTGGGTTTCCTTTGACTCCTAGTGTATGTCAAAATACAAAATAATAAGGAAATGAAGATCAACTGACGTGGAAAGCATAGCTGTTGCATGGAAAATGAGCACACATATTTTAATACTATAGACTAATACAGTCCCCTTGACGGCACTGCCTGAAGCACTGAATAGAGCTAGCCTTCTATACAAATTATTCCCAGTACCAGGCTCCAAAAGTGAGAATCACATCGATGCAGAACATAAATGAGTTGAGATTAAATGCTGTCAGTCTACATTGTGGGCAAAAGGTGTACACTAGAAAAGATAGAATCAGTACATCTTACAGAATCCTTTGTGCTCGATAACACTGAGAATGAAGTGATGAAAAGTGGCCCAGACATAGTACCAGCTACTCTGTTTCACCTTATGACTGGATATATAGATGAAAGATAAAAAAAAACCTTATGCAGAAGGGCTTAAGATTATTCTTGTACATACTGCTTGGAATGAACTTTTGGTGGTGGAGAAGATCAGTAACCATTAAGAATGGAATGAAAGCAAAAGGTGGCAGGTGAAAGCAGTACAGTTGGCTAATAGTTCAAGACTCTACCCAAGAACGTGAGAATAATGAGTTGGACCTTTCCATTTCTGCCAAGTCACTAAAAAGCCATTAAGAAGCAATCTCTCATTTTTGAAACACCAAAACTGTAGATGACTTTGTTCTCACAAAGTATATTTCTCCTTGAGATGGGATAAGATTGTCTAATACTACCAGTGAGCACATGCTTCAAAATGCTTTACACAACGGCATTTACCATTACACTCAGCCTACATTTGGGGGAGATGTGAGGCATATACATCACATGACTGAATTCCCCCAACTGGCAGTCCTCAGTTTCACTCATTGGTTGACCTCGGCCCTCTGTATCGTGATCTTGGAACATTTTTAGCATCTTGTTTTTAAGTGAACTCGTGTATCTTGACAGGGACATGGTCCTGTTCTCTGTTGTCTCTTGTCTTCAACTGGAGTCTTCAGACACTGTGCTCAGCGCTCTTATGTTTGACAGTTAATACACAGGAGCTTAATCTGGTTTATCATTACTGTAGTACAGATCATTACCCAGGATTTATTTCATTAGCTAATTTCTGAAATCGAGACTTCTTTAGTTTTTTAAGGTTGTTTCATTGTTAATGCTTTCATGAGCCTGAGGCATAGAAAACTTGAAGTAAGATTATGAAACTAAAGATTATCAAGTTCTGAATTATACATTAATGCTCTCAGCATGCCTGACAAATAGGATTGCCTTTTTCAGTCAATACACTCAGTTTAATGGCAACTGCATTGATTTTAGACAAAAATTATTTCAAAGAGGTTTGTTTAAAAGCATCCTCATGGTTAAAATTACTTCAGTAGAAAGAAAACAGATGCCTTTAGAGCTAGCAGTTTATCTGAACTCTTCTCGGAGGACAAACTTTTAAACAGAGCTGAGAGATGCAGAGCCAGAGTGCTAACTGACTTGGCTTTGGAATGAGCAGTCAGAGCACATTGTTGTCAAGAAAGTGCAGTGCAGTTGCCCTGCTGCACACACAGCACACTGCAGTCACAGGTAAGGCTTTGCAGTGTGGCACAATGTACTGCTTCATAGTTCAGCTGTTCTCTGGGTGAGCATCTGAGAATAAGTGAGACATAGAGTTTGTGGTATTTAATAAAATCTTGGTTAAAGGTATTTAGACATTAGGATTGTAGTTAAAAGATTGTTTTGCTAAAATTAAAAATAGGTTTTTAAAAGGCTAACTCAGCTGTATTTAATTAAAAAAACCCAATAATTAACTAGGGATGTCAGAGAGCTAGTTTTAAAATAAGTTTTTAAGATTCAAGGAACCATTGTTCATTATTTGATGTTTATTTAGCTGTGTTGAGCATGGGAAACAGATAACTTCAATTAATAAGACCAAAGGAAAGCTGAACAATTATTGATTATCCTATTTACAGCCGATTCAAAAATAATGCAGGGGGGAACTGAGAGTCCTCCAGGGAACAATTTGTAATGTCAAAGCTTAGCAAGGCAAAAAGTTCAAAGTGAGGAAGACCAACTTCATCAAGTGAGACCCCCTCCCCAGTTCATGGACCACTGACTCAATTCAAAGGACTGACTACGCATGTTTAATGACTTTTTGGCTAATTACCATACGAAGCGGGGAATGGGAGGTGTCCTTGTTATAAATATGTATTCATACCTTGAATATTTACAACTTTTGTATATAAATAGACTCTGTATTGTTTGGAAATCCACCTGCGTATTAGGGAGCGATCCCACGCTGGCCCGGCACTGGAAATAAACATCACTTTCTAACTTCAAACTGTTAGAGAGTTCTTGTCCATCTCAGATTTATATCGGTATTAGATCAATATCCATATTTTAATAAATCAGAAGCAGTGGCATCCCAAGTGTAGTTACACAAGGGGATTTTGATTGAAAATTCTGACCGGATTGAAATTTAAAAATGCATTCAGCAGAATGGGTTGGGGAGAGGGTGTCTTCATTCTTGCTAGTCACAACCTCCCTTCCCTTAAGGGATTTGGATTACAGAGCAGCTTGGTTACTACAGCTGCTGATGGTCTGTACTTTTTTCTCAACACCAAAATTTCCTTGCCTCTACAGCTGGTTCACCTCTTAAAACACGAGTCTTTGCCACTTGGCATTTAAAACTAGATACGTGCTATGTATCATGCTAATACCATGTTTAGATACATGGGCTGTTTCCAGATGTCTTTAGACAAACAACATTAAGTTTATTTCTTCTTACTATAGGCTGTTATTATTTAAATAAGTAATAATAAACATTTCATTCAACTCCTAACCTAGCCAAAATGTAAGATTTTATATCTTATTGAGAGTAAGCAAAAAGCCAGTGTGTTGGGGAAGATGAAACAGGAAAGCCTTGTAAATAGGATTGCTTAGGTTTGGAGAATATGAAACCTATATGTGAAATAGATTTAAGGGCAGAGTTCGATATCTGAAGTGCCAAGCCTCAGTTGCTGAGCAGCTGGAGGACAATGGTATGGCCAGCTGAAGTTTATCCTGTTCCTCCTCTTTGCCTGCTTCTCTTTGCCTGCTCCTCTTCGCCAGCTCTTCTTCTTATCAGCTCTCTTCTTCGGACCTGCTTAGTGCTGCGGCTGGCAGCCCTCTGCAGGGCCCCTTCACCCACGCCCTAGCAATAAACCGCTTGCTTCAAGACAACCTCTGACTCCAAAGATCTCTCATCATTTGTCCCAACTGTCCAACCCCTGCGTTCCTACACCAGTGCCCCACTGATGTTTGAGGATGAAAAAATTACTGGAAGTAGGTTCTGAAAGCAGATTCTTCTTTACAAAAGACAGTCTTCTGCCCTCATTGAACTAAATTCATTCAGCCTTAATCTCAGAACCTTATTTGGGCTGGCTCAAGAATTCATTTTCATCTATCCTGTAACAGGATAAAAATTCCTTATCACAAAGATCAACAGTTTTTATCATGGTTATAATTTCCTATGTCACCTCACAGGTAAGACAGCTCCTCCCCCTTGCCTATGCATGACTGCAAAGCTTTTCTGCTGTTGACCCTCTTCCAAGGACAGTTTAATGCACTTTCAAACCTGCCTTCTGCATCCAAAGCACAGCAGCTGTAACTACCTTCAAGTACTGTTTCTTTGCAGAAGTCTCATGAAATAAACCTTGACCTAGAAAACTCATAAAGGTAAGTGTCCTGTCAAATAAGACTGGAATCATTTATGAACCTGTTTTTTAATCCTAGGAGTCCCATCATGAACTTGGTTTATATCTCAAACCTCTTACTTAAGGAAAGGTATGTGATACTGATATCTCTTAGGGTTACTCAGTGACTAATATTAAAGATGTCACTATCGGCTGCCTGAAGAACAAAATGCTACTGCTTTCTCATCAGTTGCTTTAGGTGAAAGGTTGCTGTGAATTTGCAATATTGTCTAGCAAAGGCTGTAATTACTGAGAAGGCTCTACAGAGCAGCTTCCAGGAAGGAAGTCTGCATATCTTTAAAAGCTTTAGAAGTTTTTATATATCAAAAGTACAGCTATATCTGTATGTGTTTCTTTTTGAAAACCAAGTAGAAAAATTCTCATCCCTTGGATGCAATGGGTAAGTACTGGAACTCCTGATTTTTGTCTTGAGGTGAAAGAATGCAGGAGGGAGAAAATTTCAAAGGCAAGTCATCTCTCTTATGTTTGATGAAACCCCATGCTAGTTTGGATGTAGACTTGTTAAAAACAGAATGATCAGAGAAACAGCATATGAATATTGCTACTTTGTGTACATGTGCATTACTTTTGACCATGCTGTGACTGCAGCAACTCTGCCTCTGGGCACACAAGGGGCTGTGTAATGGGCTGTGACCTGTATAATGTGCTGTGACCTGCCACCACTCATGTGTGCTGTGCTCCTGTTCAGATTAGTAAGGTGGGGCTGCTTGTCTCTGTGCAGGGTCTCACTGAAAGAATGGTGCTGTTTCTAGATCTGAACTGGGATCTTCCTTTGCTTTACAAGAAAACTTACCAGGAACAATAGGTACAGTATGCTTTTATGATAAAAAATTTCATGGTGGTAGCTAAGTCAGACTTGCCCCAATTTCCTAACTCCATACTATTAAACTAAATGCGAGAGCAAAATAAATTATACGAAAGAGTTTTCTGTCTTCACCTGCTTACAGTGATTCATCGTATCTTCAGCTAGATTTTAAAGTAAACTGGCTTTTCTGCTTAAAATGTGGCATGTTACTCTGATTTCCATTATCTAACAGTAAAATTAGAGAATAAATTAGAAATTAGAGAATAAATATTTAGTGTATGCACTTAATGTCTATGTAGGCATTTTGCACAGAAACATTATCAGCTAGACAGTATTCTGAACTAAAAACCTACTCTGTAAACACAGCTAGTCACAATAAATCTAAATGTTTGGTACTTTCCTAGCACTAGCACCTTTGGTTGCCAAGCAACAGACGATGAGCAACATCATAACTACAAATCATTTTCCCTTCCTTACTCCTGTCACTGTGTGGAGGGAAAGGAGAGAGAAAATAATAAGCCTTGTAAAATCAGAAATACACAAAGCTGACCAAAATACGTGTTTCATTTCTGGCCGATAGGCATAAAAGCGTAGATACATATTTGGATTACCTTGGGAAACTATTTTATATTGCAGTACTTGAGAAGAATAATGGAATATGAAGAAACTAGTTCATATGAACAGTATCAGCCATGGTGTTAGTTGGTTTTATTGATTTTGTTCCACAAGCATAAAAATTTATTATTTCTTATATAGGTGTAGAATTCAGCTGACTTTTCAGTAACATTTTTTTAAATCTACATTTTTTAGGTAGTAATCAAAGGAAAATAGTGAATCATGAGGTTAACCAAAATACCACTTGAAAGATGACCGTAAAAATTCTTTTTTACTTTTAGAGTTGTGTTTATTATATTATATTCTAATAATCACTGTTAAGATTTAACTACCACCAGAAAAAAGCAGTCACCCATCACACCGTTCATTAATGTTGGAGACTAGAGAAATTAAAGACATACATTGATGGGGTTCATCTTGGGCTTGTTTCCATAAACCACTTTTCTTCATCATCATACAGTTAAATGGACTACAATGGTGTAGTTCCAGGTGCAGATCTTGTTTCTTAAAAGTCAGCTGCAAGTATGAATTGTGTGTGTTTACTGAGGAAAAAATGAATTAATTTACACTGAAAAGGTAAAAGTGATTTAGTATACTGTATGGAAAGTTTAATTAATTATTTTACACATTTGGGTTACACTATCTAATTTGCCTGCTTTGGGGCTATAAGGGTAAATTTTGACCGATCCATATTATGGGACTTCAAACTATGCTCTATTCTATGCTGAAAAAACCCCTTCTTTATTTAATTGCTGTACTCAACAGTAGAAAATTGTAACATGAGCCTAGAGATATGAAAGGCACTTAATTAGTTAAAAGTCCTAAATAACTATTCCCATAGAAATGTGGATCAGTTCAATCTAGTTTTTAATGCAAATTTCAGAGATTAATGGAATGTTCATTGTACAACTCTGCTACTTAAACCTGTTTAATTGCACTGCATAAAGTAACTGAGAGGAACTGTGCTGATATAAAGGTAGATGATACCAAGCCTTGTTTTTCTATTGTATGTTAAAATCTGTTTTAATCTATTATTTCACAATGGCAGGGATGACTTGAGAAATGACTGCTTTATTACTTTTCTTCAGTTGTAAAACAGTTTTTTCCTTTATGCTGATAATGTAAATGTGCTATGAAGCTTTCCACTATCAGAGGGAAAAAATACCCTTAAAGGACTCTATATTCAAAGGATATTTCAACATTGCAGTCATAATCTTCTTCTCTTCATTTTGCACGTGGCCAATCTAAGTTACTTATTAAAAGGTCAGTAAGATAGATTCAAAAGAGAACAGATCTTTTGTGTACTCATTAGATTCCATTCATTTCCTACTGTTCTGAAAACTGTTGAATGGGAAAGTGTTCAGCCTTTAGCAGAAGGTGCTATTAAATAAATTAACATATATCTTGATTTATAGAATCCTTTCAAATTATCAAAGATTCGCTCAGATTGATATCCTTCTTAAGAAGTCTTAAGAACAGCAGTAGCCATCTAGAATAAATTCCTCCTTCAGAAGATGTTTCCTAGAGCTGGGAATTATGAGCAGGGTTTCAGCATTTTCAGTATAGTTAAAATGAGTGAGAAAATCGACCCAGAACATACCACACGAGACTCTGCTGGAAAGTGAGCACTGGTGGTTATGTGCAGGTGCCTTCCCTTGTCCCTTTACCTGTCGGACCTACTTGGATTGCTTCTGGCAGTGCCCCACTCACCTCTTTTGCTCCAGCACTTCATTGAGGGTTTCCTGTTTGTCCTGCAGCAGATGCTGCAGGTGCTTCTTTTCTTGCTCATACTGAGCAGTCTTCCTGGAAAATTCTTTCTCCTGCTCAGTCATCTTGAGACTGATACTTCCCAGCTTCCCAGCTGCTTTCTTTTTATATACCTGTAAGGGTTAAAGTTAATAGAAAAAAATGGGATTATAGGAGAAATAAGGACAAGTCATTACCAGCAAAAGAAACAGCTAGAGATACTGATTTTCAGTTTAATCTTTACATCAATGCTGCCTTGCTTAATTATGTCAGGTAGGTTGCATTATGGGATTTTTTTAACCTATTTGTTAATTTGAAGGTATTACACTTCATTTTGTTCTGCATATAAAACTAGTGTGTACAATGAATACCATACCATATGTTTGTTTTATAGTGAACAGAATTACCTGCAAAAAAAGGTTTGTTTTCCAAGATGCAAAGCTAAACTTCACAGCACATGTTGCTTACCACTTGCTGAACAGTCATACTTATCAGCAGACACCAAGAAGAAGTGTTTCTGTTTTGTTAGTTGTTTAATCTTAAGAGGAAGAAAAGAATAGCTTTGTTTGCTGCGTCACATAACAGTCCTTCTGTTCAGTGAAGCACAAGTGATTTTTTGATTAATGGCTATAACAACTAAATAATAACTAATGATTGGTCTCATCTCAAAAATAAGAAATAGTTTTTGAACAAAGTAACTTTGCTTTCTGACATAACATCCCCATTAAATTGCATAAGCACACAATAAACTGAAAACTATGGTTTGGGTATTACACATTTCTAGATGCTGCTGCTCTTGACAATACCAAAATCCAATACTAACTTTTTTTCTCATGATTACAAACAGAAGGCTAAAACTGTTATTTTCTCTGCAGACTGTGATCTTTCCTACAGGCAATAGAAGAGAGTTTTGTTTTGCTAATACAACATTTTATCTCAGGTGCTAATCACTAAAGTTTTATCTTCATCTGAATCAGGGGAGAAAGATATGAGTTTGCCTTTTGGAGAAATTTAAAAGAAGACATTTTGAGACGTGTGCTGTAAATAAGGCTATATAATCCTTTCCACAAACTGTTTCCTTTTCAGCTCTTGCAAAATGTGTCATTGTGAAGTTTAATTTTCTAGAGGTAATAGGATAATAATAGATAAGAGTTTAAGGCTGACTTACATAGGGTTTTTATCCTAACTTTTCCCTGACAGTTCTAATAGAAGAATAAGAAGCTTGCAAGTTAACCAGTCACATCACTCAACTTTATAGATTGCCAGAGAAGTCTTCAAAATGCAGAGTGATGCTATGGAAGGCTAAAGGTAAACAAGTTCCTTCTGAACAGAAAGTTGCTCAGAGCCAGCCTAGAGGAAGTGCAGAGTATGGGGAAACAGCTGAACTTTCCCCTCTGTCAGTAAAAGCTCCAGCATTTGTCAGGTCCAGCTCAGGTGCAGGACCTGAAATGCCCTCTGTAGGCCTGATGCCCATAATAATTTCAAAAAATGAGAGAAAAGTTCCTCTCTAAATTTTATCATGGAAAAGGCTGGTGAAATGTAGCATTGGTGAAACCCCATTTTTCATCAGCTGGTCACTGACCATTCAGCTACAGGGCGGTCTGTGTTCCAAGCTGAGGTTTGTGTTATAAGCTGCACTCTGCCTGAGATGCTAGGCAGAGGCTCCTGCCTCAGGCCTCTGGTTCCTCCATATCCCACAGCTGCTTCTGTTGGCTCTGCAGTCCCACTCTACCGTTGCCAACTGAAGCTGAGTCCCATGTGCAGAATGGTTGCAAAATCAAAAGGCAAAAGTGCACCTTTTTCTTATGGACATATGATTATAGTCTGAAACTAGATATAAGTGATAAATAGTTTTGATCTTGCCTCTATGGACGGATTATAATTAAGTCTGTGTAAAATGAGGCCGGGGCAGGTGGGGCTGTTTCTGAGCACACTGACACATGCAGCTGCTGGCACTTACAGATCCTTTACAGCAAGCTACTACCTTTGAATTGAACAAGATAAGCTATTAATGTTCTCTGAAGTGAAGCAGGTAGCAGCAAACAGACTGGTGGAGATGACAGTTTTCAGGAAGAGGATGTTAACACACAGCTGGAAGTCATAATATTTTCCTGTAGAGCTGGACAGGGCATGCCATGGCTAAGATCATGGCATCCCATGTACATAGTAAGCAAGATGAGGAATGATCATGGATGCAGGTGCTGGTACTGAAGAGGACATAATTTACACTCTTCTAAAGTTGTTTCACGAAGGTATCCTCTTCATCACCATAGTTCTGTTACACCTTGTGTATTGAATTACAAGCTGAAAGTTGGAGAATTCTGAATAAAGAGCCAACAAAACATTGTTTCTACAAACAAGGCTGCTGGCTATGATATATGTAACGATCTGGTCATTTGTTGAAGTAACAAAGCTATTTTCTGTCAATTGTGTTGTTTTTCTCCCATCCTTTACCAGTAAAATTAGTATCGTCCCTTTCAAAAGAGAGTGAAGTACCATCTGAAGAAAACTGTCCCACTTCTCTATAGACAGTGTTATAATTCTGATCCTCACAGAATAGCCCTGTAATGGGAGTACTGATGAAATTTTTACTATGTGCTACAGAACACTGACAATTTTCTCCCATGGCACCTAAAAACGTCTAAAATACTTTAATTAAGATCACTAACAATTATCCTCAGGGCTGTGTAAAAAAACCATAAATGGGGGTTGGGCGAGGAAATTCCTTTTTAGGAGTAGATGATGACAGTGCTTGTACCTATAACCTTCCCAGTACAACTGGACTGTGACAACTGAAAAGTGACAGTCTATATATTCAGAAGGTTTAGTGAAAGTTTTGTCAGACAGTACTGTGCTGTTAATAGGGAAAAAAGACTTCCTCTGTTCTCAGTGAAAAAGATGTGGGCAAACTGTAGACACTTTTAAATTCAAAAGACAACAAAATCAATGTTAATAGTTTGGGATAAAGTTAATCTGTAGTATTATATGCTAGAGTAAATAAGCTTCCTTATTTGCAGATTGATATTGGCATAGAGATGAACAGTAAATAGCTGGGAAAGCAATAAAAAGGGAAAATATTTATACTGGAGAATCTTCAAAACTATATGTCCAAAGGTATAAGAGAATTGTCTGTAAATGACCTTTGACAAAAAATAATCTAGTATTAAACAGAACTTTGAGACATAAGATAAAACCAACACAAGAAAAGGGAATTGAAACATCTGTTACTTAAGCCTTGCTTTATTCATGAATACAGTGAACAGAAAACACTTTGCAGACTAATCCCGTATTTTAAAACTAATTTAAAATTTGAATTATTGTTAATAGCTTACTAGAGAAATCACTTTATACAGGATATTTCCTTACTCTTATCTTATTCTATTTTTTTAACCTATGAATCTCTAATGTATTTTTATTTTAATTCTCTTTTTCTACCCTGTGATAAACAGCTATTGTAGCATTGGCTTTCACAGGTAGTAAAATGAAAGAAATATTATGTATCAGAATATGTTAGGAAATATTATGTGCAAATATGTTAAGAATAATTTTGCTATGCAGATATTAACTAGTTAACATTATAACTGGGGTCAAAGTTACAAGATGCTTATATAGCTTGAGTTAGAAGATACTAATATAACCTGAATCATAACTTTCTATACAATGTAATAGCTAGCATAGGGTTAACTAATCGCTTAATGCTTAAATAAACGGAAACACACCAGGTGAATAATCTCAAAACCAGACAAGTATAGCTAGATAAGGGAAGCAGCAGGATGTGCTAATGAGAAATTGGCAAACGTAAAGCCAATTAGCCACAAAGTAAAGAAATTAAATCAGTTGGATCCAGAAAGACCAAGGAATGCCAGAACTGCGCATGCCCCGAAGACAAAGTTGAAAAGTTCAGATGCACCTTGAGCCTTCATCGAAGAAGATCCCTGAAGACCCCCACAATCACATTATACATGCTCTAAAAAGGCACATGGGGGAGGAACTATGTTAATCCCTTCTAAGAAATTGTAAATTAGTTATTAGAAAAACTATGCATATGCATCGTGGTTTATTAAGATGCATAATGTTAAAGCATATAAACGGGAAGTTTGCATAAGTTTGTGTGCCTCTGGCCATGGCCAAGCACCCAGCACTGTCAGTTTTGCTTTAAGCGACCTTTGTCCCCTATTGTCCCTTGTTAAATTTATAAAACCCCAAAAAGAGGAGTGGGCTTCGTTTCTCACATACCCTAAAGAGGGGTATAATGAAGTATTCTCTTCCCATGCAGTACAGAAAATAAATACAGGAGAAGCCTTGAGTTTTCTTTTAGTCTTTCCCCCATTTTTTGAAGTTGTCGGTTGAACTTGTAAAATTTTAAAAATATCTATAAACCAGGAAAGCTACAAACTTCTAAGGAAAGTGGGATTTTCCCTGGTAATAGCAAGCTTTTGAGAGCTGAGGAAGGATAGGGCTAAGCAAAATCCATTTTCTGAGCAACACAGCAAGTAACTTAGTCTTATGAATTTTTGACACAGAGCACTGCTACAATAGTAAGAGAGATTAATAACTCAAATACTGGCCTTACAGCATCACAGCAACTTTTAGAAAATATTTGCTTTTGTTACATTTCAGATTTATCGCAAGAAGTTTAAAAGACTTAACAAATTTTTAAAAGGTACTAAAATGTGCTAATGCTAAATGTTTACTCATAATTCCACTGCTTCTGGCAGAGATTTTCTAGTCTGCTCTTCTTCCTCAAACTCTAGTAACAAAGATTCTTATTAAACCTGAAAAATGCAGTTTCTTGTGCCTCAAGGAGATACAAGTAGGTCTCATATGCGGTTTGGAAAAAAAATTCCCTTAAAAATACATAAATTTAGTGATCTGCCATCATGTGCAATCTCTTATTTTAGCAAAAAAAGGTTGATGGCAGCAACCAAATCCAATTTCTCTAATTTTTATTATACAACTGAAAGGTTGTTTAAAAACAAAACAAAACAAAAAACCCCCAACAATGATCCAAACACACTGTTCTCAGTGAAAAAGATGTGGGCAAACTGTAGACACTTTTAAATTCAAAAGCCAACAAAATCAATGTTAATAGTTTGGGATAAAGTTAATCTGTAGTATTATATGCTAGATTCCACACAATTCCATTCCTGTTAGGAACCGTGTGATAAATGGATGCTTTAAT
>VZRV01002758.1:4346905-4432838 GCA_013398115.1 Falcunculus frontatus | reverse complement strand
AATAGATGACCATGTAAGGGGGGCGGGGGGGGGTCTTGAGATTCATGCTTGGGTAAATGATTAATCTGTGATGTAATGAGAAGGGTATATAATGTGGGCACCTGAAATCCATAGCGGGGATTGATTTGGGTCTGTACCCCTCTCCCCCGGCGCCTCAATAAAAGCACCTTGCATATAATCCATCCGTGGTTATGTGTTTCTACGCTAACAAGTTCAGTCCACGCAAATGAAAAAGAACCCGAAGTGCCAAGTTCAGGCTAGGTGTAAAGAGACAGCTGTAAAGAACAGGGATTTTCCTGTCCTGATATAGTCAGGGTGCCCAAATAAGCTACAGCTGATTCTCTGCTATATTATTCTCCTTGCTATTAGAGATCGCTTAAATTATGGCTTCTATCACCTGACTGGTTGATAGGAAAAAAGAAAGCTCAAAAAACTGAAAATTGATACAAGCAATAAATATTTTAAACATGCTATTTTGCACGTAAACACAGAACTAAAGCAGTATATATGAATTCTAAGTTGGAAAGAAACTGTCAATCCTACTTCACCAGTGTTTTGAGATAGGATCAGTTTTACAAGCCTCAAGTCACTAAAGCCACAGTCCTTATATACTTTTTTTTTTTCAATCTTATGAGTTTATGTGTGAATGCTCATTTGTTTGAAATTTATTAGAATGCCAACATCCAAGGATATTTACAGAAGTCAGCTCTCAGAGAACTACATAAGACAAAATACAATATCACACCTCTCAGAAATTGCATTTTCACTTGCATTTCTGGGCTTAGATTTCTGTCATGTATTTGGATCTAGAAATGAGAGACTGTAACCAAAACATGTAAACAATGAAAATAGCTGAAATTTGAAAGCACTGTAGGACTAAATATAAGAATTAGAATTGGTAAGAAGTAAGCAAGAATGAAAAAACTGAGTGGTTTATTTTTCTTTCATATATACTTTTGGGTTCAGAAATCAGCTTGCATAATTAACTAGCACAACCATCATGAGGGATTTAAAGGGACTTTGTAGCGCAGTTGCCCATTTGTTGTGAGCACATTTTGCTGTCAGCCTACAAGGACCTGCAACTAAAATGGTACAGAGACACCAAATGCCTTTGTGGACATCGACATAAACTCCTGGGAGATGGTAAGCATGGACATGAAGGAAACCCACAAGTTTGGAGGAACTTCTTCCACTTTTTATACTAAACCTACCCTAACCATACACCTCTCAGGAAGACAGATACTCCAAATTCATCTCATGAGTATATTCACTGGAGACTTCCATCTAGGGCAGTATTCATCTTCTTCTGCTTTCTAGAAGTTCAGTCATTGGTGAGTACTCGGAAACCATCCCTTACTCTGAGCTACTGGTAATGATCAAATTCAGCATAAAAGTTTGCAACTATTATGCATTAGAGTGTATTTGGATTAAGTCTGTATCATTCCAATAGGTTCATTACTAAGTTTAATTTCATTTTAGAACCAGCTTCTTTCCCTCCCATAGTGGTACTCAAGACGTATTCCTAAAAGAAATAGTTTGACATGCCACATAGAGATAACTAAAGCTCTCATACACAGGAAGATCTTAATAATGGCTTAATTCCACATAAAAATATTTACCAAGAATAAGTTAAAATCACTACCATACAAGCAGGATTTTGTCTACTTTTAAAAAATCCAAATTTAATCCATTCCCTTCTGCCTCCTCTGAAAAAGCAATTAACATAGCAGTATACATAGTCTAAGAAATCTTCATTATATCAAAAGCTCAAATCATATACTAGCTATAATCCAGAATTAAAGTTAAAATAACGTGCCAGAAACTGCAACTGTAAAAATTGGAGTATTTTAATCTTGGGTACAGAAATGAAGATCATATTATATTTGTCATAGGCAGGAGGGGACGGGAGAATAAAGTACATTGATAGTGGGTAAATTTAGTGCTAGATTCAAAAGTCATGAAGATAATACTTCTGCACTTGAAAAAAATGAAAATTTCAGTTTTATACCCCACAGTACTGATGTTCAATGTAACAGCCAACATAGCTTTAAATATATTTTTATCCACATCATAGCTCATTTCCTTTCCAGAGATGCTAATTTCTAATTTAAAAAAAAAGGTGTTCACTATGGCTTCTAAAAAAAATAACAGTGACTTAAAAAAATAGGATTTAAAAATTGAATTAATAAGATAACATTTAGCTGAGTGCTCTAAAGGATTACCCTGGTGACTTCAACTATAAAAGTAATTCTGCCCTCGTCATTTTATGTAAGGCTTACTATTACAACCAGATCAAATTCAAAAAAAACTAAACTTTTAAAAAAGTGGAAGACATTTACATTTTTAAGACAACCATTGGTAAATATGGCTTGGGAGAAATTTTGCATCAGGCAAGTGTTTGCTGCCTTTTGGGGATTTATTGGAAATAGTAGGGGAAGGGGTTAATATAGACAGCAAGAGAAAACCCCAGCAAGAGCCTGACAAATCTTAGTGGGAGCTTCAAAAACCATTTTTCCAGCAGGAAATTTGTGGATACGATTAAGGTAGAGAAGAAGACAAAGGATAGATTTGCAGGTGCATTGGGCCTGAGAAGCAGCAGATGAGGAAAAAAGCAGGCTGCAAAGGGACCTGTCCCAGGAGAAAGTTTGCAACAGGACCACACATCCAGGGCTCCGTGGATTTTTTGGGATTATTTTTAGAATGCGAGTTAAGGCAAAGTGAAAGCCTTCATTCTCCTGTGAGTGAGGCTATCAAGAACTTGTACTTTTAGGTGTGTGCTTCCACTGCTTCTGAGCTGAGGGAAGCTTTCCTTCACTTATTGAAATATGGTGAGGAAGTCCGAGTTTGTTTAAGGTAAGGTTGTTCTCATGTGTCATCAGGCCAAGCTCAGCTAAATTAGCTGTATTCTCAGAACAGCCCAGTCATCATGATCTTGGTGGACTTGACCTCTCCTCTGATGCCCTTTCATTCTGATATTCAGTTGTCAAAGAAAAAAAAATAAGGCCACTGGCCATTTGACTTAATATTCATCCATCTGTTTTGCATTTTCAGCAGTTAAACCCACTGTCTTTGGTCATTTTATTCTATAATTTTCTTCCTAGGACAGAAACAGAAAGGGAGTTAGGAAGCCCTATTTTTTCTTTGCAGTTAAATCCCCTTTTTAGTCACAGTGTCATCAATCTGGTATGTTAGGTAAAATAGCGAAATTATTATAGTGAGTAATGGCTGAAAACTAATTCACATTGCCTGAATCATAGCAAATGACAAGGTGTTTCAAACAGTGCCTAAATCAACTCTCCTCTGTCCTGAGAGGCATTTTAACCTGTATCATTATGTCACTACCTATTAATTGGTTCAGTACCAGTAAGAAGCAGCACTATTAGAAGATAGATTGTAAGGGGTCTTCCTAACAGAAGTCATGCTTGTTACAGCCTTGTCTTTCCAAAACCATGATTCCCTTGTTGCCTTTTCCTGGGGTTCTCTGCTGGATGCTGCACAAGCATTTCCCTCAGTAACCATGGGAACCAAACCCAGAGCATCATTTGGGATGCAAAGGCTTGACCAATGTTTTTAACTTACAGTGATGCTTTGTTTTAAGGATCCAGGCCTATTAACATAAAGGTTTTTACAGATTAGTGGTTTCCCTGCTTGAAAGACACAGTAAAGGTTGGCTGTTGAAAATATAAATTCTGCATTTCAATCAGAGATTTATAGTTCTGGGTAGAAAACTGTCCTTTTCAGTGAATAACTGCAGCAGTAAAAAAATAAAACCATCTATCATGAACACATGAATTTTTTAGTAATCCCATGACCAATTTAAACAATGCATCCCTGAAAATGGAAATCTTGAGTTCTCTTTCTGTGTAACACATTGGCTATTAATCTTGTTTGAGGCAGTCAAACCACCTGTGCCTCAGTCTCTGTGCATTAACCTACATCAAGTACATAAATACCTGGTTGCTGAGCCATTTCATCCTTTCAGGTTTGTTAAGCTCATTTCCCATACAGAAGTAATACAGAAAACATTAATATTAAAAGTTATGATTGCTCATAGTGAGATGCCATGGCAAAGGCAACCTGAACATAAAAAATCCTGTTGCCTACAAAGCCTCCTGAGTAGACACAACTGGATATCTAAGAAAAATGTGGTATCATCTGAAATTTATTCCATATTCTCCGCTTTGTTTGGATCATAAATATTCCAAGCACAGTCTCTTGCTCCATTTGAGTTTCCATTTCTTGACTGGAAAAAAGCTTGATTTTTATTTTTCCATTTCAAAAAAGTTTTGCTTATGTTAAATTTTTGAGAAACTAGTCAGAACTACCGACTAGATTGAATTTAAATGACTAATCCACTCTTAACACACACTTTGAATGAGCATTACATAGATGTTTTCACCAATACACAACTAGAATATATCAAGTGAAATCTGAGATAATTTAGGCAAGTTTCAAGTTTATCTGTGCAGTTATTTTCTGTTTTCCAACAAATGCTTAACTTAGAAAGGTGATGCATACACCTTTGCATTAATAAAAAGTAGCATCTTGCTGTCACCACAAACCATAAGTTTATAGGCAATGGTGCTAAAATCCTTCTTTTATTCTGTAAAAATATAAACCAAGCATTTTTAAATAGCGTTATAACACTATACACTTATTGCATGGCTTTTTATAAATGCTGATGGTGTTACAATGTCAAGGCTAATTTTTTACATGCCAGTAGCTCTCAAGCCAGCATTTACTTTGATTCTAATGCTGCCTTCTAACCAAGAAGCCAAATCAAAGTTTGCAGGAGCAAGTTGTGAAGTCAGGCAGCAAGTATGTAAAATTAAGTTGATGTAGTAAAAATACAAGCTCCTCAGCGATGGCCTTTATCCTAGAGAAGGACCTGTATTCACACCTGATGTCATCTAACAACTCAAGGAATTTCAGAGATGAAGGGTTTTATTTTCCTAAAATCGAAACCACTGGATAACATCTTTATCCTAATGCTGGGACTAAGTTAATAGAATGAACACAAATAACAAATACTCTGTTTCTTATTTCCATCTTATTTCTATTATATTTGTAAACTGTTTGGCATTGCTTTTTTGGTTATTTGAATCTCCTTCTCCTTGAATATCCCCAAGCATTACCCACCCCACAATCCACACACCCCCTGTCAGAACCAATCTTGACAAGCACATATAACTGATAAACCATTCTTCACTCTGTTGAAATAAATGTTACTAAAATCATAAGCACCACTGTAGAGTAAAGTAACGTGGGGTAACAAAGCACCTCAAGAATCTTCTATGGAATCCTTGTAGGAAAGAATACCAATTTCTTTGTGGAAAGCATTTGTGAATTCACTGTTGTGTTACCACTTCCAATATCCCAGATCTGTGTACAAAGCACAAATTAGGCTTTTGAGAACACAAGGTAATAAATACCACTAGACTGTATCTTCTAGTGCTAGAGAAGAGAGGAAAGAGGGGGGAAAAAAGCAAAAAAATCTTTCTAGACTCAGATCCCAAAATCAGAATTCACCCCCGACCCCCACACCTCTGCCTTCATTGCATAGAGACATATTATGGGATGTACATTAGAGGACAATGTACCACGCGTTCCATGCAGGCTTTGTCTCTGGCTAGATACTTCAGCATAAAGACAACAATTCCATATGACTTGGGTTTTTCTCCAGCAGAAAAATCAAGCAGGCACAAAGCTATACTCCTTTTCTTGCAAATTTTTCAGTGCAGATGCAGGCTGCACACCTGTGTGGAGGCAGATCTGGCCAGGGGTGATGGTCAACAAGTGTCAACACACCCTCCTGTAATGACAGAGCAACAAGGTCATTTGATTTCTTCCTTTCAATACTGTTATTGTTCCAGTATTTTTAACCGGCCTTTCCTCCTAGTCAGACAACCATCCTTTGTTCTATATTTTTTGATTTATATAGACCTGATGAAATATTATTGTTTCCAGAGAGGTGAGCTCAAGAACATCTTTGCTATGGATCCTATACACCAAGCCTGGACACCCAAGAACAGGTTCTCACAATGTTTGGGTCCAAAGCAGCTCATGAGAATTATTGATCTTTAAAGCATCAATAACATTGTAATCACTGAAGTAAATACAGCCAGGTTCACTTGGAATTTTTTTCCATACCCACCAGTGAAGAAAACAGACAACTGAATGCAGAGCTTATGTGGTTTTTGCATGCTTTTCTTTCTTTTTTTCTGCCACAGAACTACTTAAACTCCACAAGTTACTTGTGTTCACAGCAATTCACCTCCAAGAAGGGCACAGGAAGACTCAGGAGAAGAGTTTACAGACCTAATGCAAGGTCAGCAACAAAAGATCTGATCACAAAGCAGTGCTTTTAGGGAAAAATGTTTATCCCATTTGTCTTGTGTTTATTACCATCGTTTAAGTCATTCTGTTTTGTGAGCTGGTCTCCAAAGGAACCATTTTCCTTCACACAGGGATTGCATATTCAACTCCTGCTGCTCTCCTTGTACCAGTGCATTCTCTTTCATACGTTAAGTGCCATCAACTGTTATCATCAGCAGTGTCAAAGAACTCCCCTATGAAAACTACAGTTTTATTACATATAGGCTCTAAATTTATTAGCTTATCATGAATGTCACTGGAAAATAATGGTTCTAAAATGAGAGGTAAAAACAATATAAATGCAAGTAAAACAGCCCAGCTATCACTTAATCTTTTTGATAAAATATTGATTTAAAATGACAATAAAATTGGTTTTTACTCTCTTATCTCTAACATTGAGTTGCGGTCTAAGATTCCTCCACTGTTATGAATTCACATAATGGTGCATACAGACATTTAAAAATCTGTCCCATATGCAAACTCTGAACATCAGAATATTCACTTTTAGTTGCAGTGTGTATATTGTCATGACTTTTAGTAACGCTAATATACACACTGCTAACTGTTGGCTCAATTTGGTGAAAAATGAACTGGCATCAGGACATTATATCCTCAAACAACAGAGGAGCTTACTCAAAGTGACATAACTTCCATGTTAATAAGAAACAAGTATCAAATGTGCTACAGAGGAGGGGGGCCACTGGGATTTTTTTCTTCCTTGTATCAGAGAAGGACTCTAGATATAAAGTTCTACAGCTGTCTTGAAAAAAAACCAGCATTAAAAAACAAAACAAAAGAATTATTTCCTTCTTAGAACATACTGTGCAGGTTGTTTTCTAAGAAATTTCCCAAAAAGGAATAATACTTGCTTGGATTTTGATTTTTCAACATTTTGTCTTCAAAAGGAAGATAAAATCATAGAATCTGTAATGTTTGAAAAGACCTCTCAGATCATCAAGTGCAATTGTTGTTGGAAAATGTTCATCCAAGGACCAGAACAAAAAGGTATACCACATATCATGTCTCTTATTCTGTGGTGATACAAACACA
This sequence comes from Falcunculus frontatus, assembly GCA_013398115.1. Lineage (NCBI taxonomy): Eukaryota > Metazoa > Chordata > Aves > Passeriformes > Falcunculus > Falcunculus frontatus. Next base: position 4,425,413 of record VZRV01002758.1, on the reverse strand, counting down.
ATCTCATCTTCAAAAATTATTTCCACTAAATTCTCCTGTTAATTTTTTTTTCATTTATTTTCATAATAGCATTTGCAAATTAATTTCAGGTAATACACGCAAAGTAACGCTTTGCACAGAATTATGTGCAAAAACAAAGTGATTATTTGCAGATTAATTAAGTATTTTAAACCAGTACAAGTCATTAATTCTTTTCCACAGGCTTGAAATTCCTTCTACATATGAGAAGTGTGTGGTGAACCAGAGGCTTTCCTCAGGTTTCGCATTTCAACTCCTGATTTAGCTAAAAAAATTACTAAAACTTTATTTAGTAACACAGTTTTCAGTTGCCTTCATAACTGGTATGATTTTAAAACATCTCTTACTCCTAGTTTTGACAAAATCATTCAGCATTTAAATGCCAAAGTTAATTTTGAGTGGCTGATGTTTAAAATACCCCCAATAATAGGGGAGAACTTCTGAAATTTGGCATTTATGACAGGTATATTTCTTCCAAACACTATTAAATACACGATGTATTTTTGTTCTTAAGGATACTCATCACTGACAACATAGAATGAATGCTCAGTTTCTAAATTTAACACATAATTTATTCACTTGTCCAGTATCAGAGCATACTTGTTTCAACAAATGCAACAAAAATATCCACTCCCTTTCTTCCGAACCCATAAAGACACAAAGCAAAAAAAGTAGTACAAATTAATCCATTGAAACATTTGTTTTTCTGAAAGACTAGATTTGCAAGTTGAAGTAGTGTTGTGTTTCTGGTTGGTTTTCACTCGGTTAATTTTTGTTTGTTTAGGTTAGGTAGCATATCAGAAAGGGGAAGACAACCTTTTGGACCCATGAACTCCTTATGTCTGAAAGAGAAGCAGCAAATCTTCTCAGCACTCTCCTGAGTCACAATCAAACTACTTTAAAGAAAAGCAAATTGGACACAGTGGACACAGAGAGGCCATGCCATGGTCAGTGAACTCTCGAAATCCATGGAACACACAAAAGGCAGCAGGTGAAGAAGACTATACTGTGATACAAAATTAGGGGTCCTGCAGAGTCATTAATTTGATGTTCCATGCTTGGTTTTGGATGGTGTTCATCCTTTGAGGATCAAGAGCAAGAGACCACAGATCTGTTCCGTGAAACATTTTCCTGCTGGCAACTTCTTTTTTGATTGTGTGGGATGGTTTACTTTGGTGAAAAACTGTTGTGCAGATCCATCTACATTTTTTTTAATGATGAAAACCACCATAATTCTTAGACCAGGAAATGCTAGATTCAGTGACTGACTCAGAGTATTCTCAAGACACTTTCTAGTGTTGGTCTAGTAACTGTATTGTTCATCACTTCTCTGTAAGGTCATAAAATATACCTTTAAAAATCCTAATTTTCTGCTTGACTCACATGAAAATAGCTTTATCATTTACAGGGGAAAAAAATGTATATATTAAAAAAAAATTATGGAACATTTCTAAATATCCTTTCAAGAACGAAGACCTTGCCCAAATAATCAAAACCGGTAAAACATCTGCTACTGAAGAGATAAGAGCTAAATTTTTTTCACTATGTTTTAGATCCACAGCTAGAGAGCTCTGTGGTATATGGCATATGTTCTTTGCTTCCTATTAACACTAAAATTAGCCAGAACAATTTGCAAATCTGAAGGAAATGACACCATGTCATGCAAGAGGACAAAGTGATTTTCTTTCCCCTCTCCCAGAGACAAATGAGAAGAAAGGAAAACTTGGGCTCCACAGACAGCTTCACGAAAGAAAAGAGGAGAAGAAAATTATTATAGATTATTCTTGATTATAGAAAGGAAAGGGAAAAGAGATAGAATTAAATAGATAGAAAAGAGGGGGAAAGAGCTTTCCAATCTCAGTGTTCCATTCACCTTCCTCCCAAAAGGAGATTAAAACCTTGGTAGTTAGCCTCGTATCAAACATCCCAGAAGTTCAACTTGGTAAAAATTCATGGGGTCAGATCCTTTTCTATAACACACAAATCTTGCCCAAGATGTGTGTTTAGCTCACCTACTGCATAATATTTTTATTTTCCATGCAACAGCAGTCTCTTTGCTGTATCCCTTCTTGCACTGACCAGTAAATTTCACTGCAAGAAAAAATATGTTTGCAATATAGATTGGAAGTACAGCATTATAGTCCTCTAACACACTGGGCAATGGGGTAAGTTTTAGGCTTCCAGAAGTCAAAGAAAATGGGCAGAAAAGAAATAGCAATTCTGAAGGAAAATATCATTGGTCAGCATATGCCTTCAATTATTTTCCGGATTTGAATTTTCTGCTGCTTACCAAATAGAAACATGGGGGTTCGTTGTCCAAAGAAAAAAATACATTAGTAGGAAAATGAAGGCTGCAGCCTTTTAGCAGATGTCATGTTATTTTGATATACCCTGGTCATAAACACAACAAAATAAATGATTATGTATAAACAGTCCTCACACTGCTAAGAGTCTGCAGAAAAATGTACACACAAAGAATGATTCAGCACATTCACTGCCAGATTTTTAAATGGCTTTACATAATTTAATGAAATTTAGATACAGTTAAAGGGTAAAGCTTTGATGTCCAAACTCTTGTTCCAGTATCTTCTCTTTCATGGACTAAACAGAAAACCCCAAAGGAGAACAGCTTTAATTAGCTTTATTCTATTCAGATTTAGAAATTAGACAAATAGATGGCTCAGAATGTACCTATTTTGTTTAGAATAAAAATAATTCCACAAAGAACTTGGGATTGCAGCATTTCCCATAATGCAAATAGAGAAGTCCGTGTGGCAGGAGGTCTTACATCAAAATAATCTAATAAAGATTACCAAAAGAAATGTTTAGGGGGCTAGATTGTTCTCATATTCCACTTTTCTTTTTCCCTTCACTCTTGAGCAAGCCAAGTAATGCAGATCTCCTATCAAACAATACCAAACAAATTTAGTTCTTCTGAAAACCACTATTTGCAATAAGCCCATTAGAGCACTTGAGCTTCTCTCCCCAAGTAGCTCTTCCACCCTGTTCTGTGTTGCCTTTTTAACGAGAAATCTAAATAATGTTAAGCAAATCTGGGGCAGGAGAACTGGGGGTTTTTTACATCCAATTTGTAGCCCGAAGTAGCACAGAGTTCTAATTCCGGTTCAGAGTTACTTAAGAGTAGCAAATTACTCCATGTTTGCTCCTATTTTAGGAATGGGAGCAATGACTCTTCTGATCTCAGTATGAAGTAAAATCACAGACAACTTTGGGAATTTTCTCAGTATAAATTGCCCACAGCTGAAGGTGCCTGTTCCTGGCTACATTTCCACAACATGTTCCCTACTGAGATGCCCCAGCACACAGTTTGAAACACATCTCAGAACTAGCTCAGGCTGGAGCTGTTCACCACTTTAACTCAGCTGTAGCTGCTACAGGGGTTAAGCACCTGAGGAAGGCACAGAAGCAAGGAGTGTAGCTTGCCCAGGGACTCTAGCCAGGACATCACTGAAACAGTTCAACTCACTTTATTGCATTAGAATTATTAGCATCACTTTTAAATAAGTACGATAGGTATTTCCTTTCCTGAGCTTTTCAAGCCACCACACAGGCTCTGCTCCTGTCTCAGTTGCCACTGAGTGAGTTGCAATTTAAAGTGAGTGACCTTTTCAGGGTGACAGATTAGCCATATAGTAGGTTTTGCAGTGCCTTTAATATTTTTTCTGTACACTGTCAGTGATGAACAAGACATCATGCAAGCCTTGATTTAGAACAGCACTTGAGCTGACCATTTAATCTAACAAAAGAATGTACTGGCTTGTAATTAAAAGCACAGTCCACTACTTTGCTCTTTATAAGTGAGATTGTTTAAGACCATGCAAGGAGAGAGAAAATCCAGTAAAACATATCCCTGCTTTGTGTAGAAAAAAGACATTCTCAGATTTAATCCTTGGAATATGCTTGAGTTTACTTCCAATTTTCACATTTTCCCTGAAGCTGTTCTTAAGAACAGGTCTTATTCTCAACTGCGCTGGGGAGAATCAAGTCAAAGATTTCTTCAGGCAGCTCTTCATAGTAATTTCTTTATATTTAAGTATACAGAACCCAGAAGATTCATTTAAATCAAATGTCCTCTCTATTACCCTAAAATCCACTAATCTCGTTCTTCTGCTCTCAATTTCAGCAGCAATTTTGTTCCACATCTCAGTATGCTAATAAAAGGGAAAACTTGTTTAACATAGAAAAGTTTAAACTTATCAATCACATCAGCCTCAAGTAAATTGACATTGAAATCAAACTGCTCTACCACATCAGAGGCTCACCAAAAGAAACACTTAGAAAGAAAACTAGATTTTGGATACAGAAGTAAAATACAGGTATTTTAAAAATCATCTACCCATTAAACTGTATTTCTCTGTTTGTTATATTACTAAACCCAAACTGTTCTTGTGAAAAAAATAGCTACTTAGAGAGGTCTTATGTAAGGAATATTATTGAAATATCCAACCAATTCTTTTCAGTAAAGACTGGCATTGACTTGTAAGGTCTATTTACGAAATTCTAGAGATTAGACAGATACCTTATGCCTGTAGTTCAAAAAAACTCTCAAACAAACAAACAAACAAGAAAACCAACCAGAATTGATATTAGAAACTAGAACAGAACATTGGAAAATGCCATAAAGGAACAGAAAAGTGATAATGACTTTGGGATGAGGCGCTTGACAGCTTGTCCAACTCTGACAAGTACCAAATGCCACTCGGTTTCACAGATCACTAGTAACCAGATTGGTAACTTGAATCTCCACTGAAACAGATAATTTTGAAATATCTGCAAACCTGAAATATCTGGGAATGCTTCTGTCTATCTCCAATATCTGGGAATGCTTCTGTCTATCTCCCAGTTTCTTGATCCCAGCCATCCATTACAGATCCTCGCTTAAAAAAGGAAATATTATTTTCATTATCTTATTACAGTGAGAAAGCTGCAGCTCTAAATTGGACAGTATCAACTCAACAAGCCAAAAAGTATCTGTACAATTTGTGTCCTTTCCAGGAATAGCCAACCAAGATCCCAAGTCAGTATCCCCACACAGTAATAAATAGCATTAATAAGTGGCAGTGTGAGCTGCATTCTGATGACTGCACCAGAGTGTCACAGCCCATAACTCTGTTCTGTAAGTATCCACCTCCAGCAAAGAACAGATCCCTCAATTCTCTGCACAGTTCCTTCTGTGGCCACTGTACCAACCACAATAACAAAACCAGAAACAGACCAAATGAGACCAATGTGTGACTCCACACAGGCCAACGCAAACTTTGACTAAAGAATGTTCTTTTCACCACATTTCCTTCCTTATCCCACTAATAGGATACTTTCACGGAAGGTATTTGACAACAGTCTCCATTTTCAGCTTGTAAAAATAGATTCAAATTGGGAGAATCTTGATAAGGTGTAAAGCTGGGAGAAACTAATATAGTCTGAACAGTAAAGCTGCTTATACACTTTTGCAGATGTCTTTATGCTCACCAGCTTTAGAGAAAACATGAGAAGACAGAAAACAGAGCAGCAGTTAGATACAGAGCTCCAAGAGTTTCATCCAGCCAATAATGGCTCTGGAAGAACATGCCAACACCAGCCTCTGCCTCAGCAAGTGTCCCTTTCCCTCACACCACCCACAATGTGAGGGCAGAGGGAGGAGGAAGGAGACCGAGTGCAGTAGACAAGACTTCACAGAAATAAAATATATGCAATTTAACATCTTTCACCAAACTGCACATTCTAGAAAATTCACCAAACTGTAAAGATCGTCAGCTGGCTGGGATGTCTTTTTTTTTTAACAATATATTTTTAAAGTTACTCAGAATGTTTTAAGATTATTATTGCTGTTTTCTCCATTCCCCTGCCTGCCAAACTGTACCACTTGGGAGATGGTATGCATTCAGAGACACTGCAAGAAATACATTATATTTGCTCTTGATTTTTTCATCTAAAGTATATAAATCCCCCATGAAAGAAATATTTTCACGTTGTCTCTCTAAGACACACTTTTAAAAGTGATTCCAGAGACAGAGAAAAATCTGTGGAACAAAATGCAGAAAATTATATACTTTGACATAAAAATGGAAAACACTTTGCTGTATACTTTTATACATCGTACTTTAAAAGCATCATTCTAATTATCTAGTTTTTTGGAATTGTGCACAGCAATTGCACAGACACTGTGCAAGCGCTAGCTGGAAAAAACACTCTTATTGGGCTATCAGCCACAAAATAGAACAACAAATTGCAAGAATTATTGAGCTTTTGGAGTTTGGAATGATTGAGATCTAGTTAACGAAACATGTACACTGCTTTGATTACATAGCAGCCTTTACTCCATGTACTCAAGTAGGAATATACTGTAAAACAAGACTACAGACAACATACTGAAAAATTAAATACAGTGCTCCTGCATCCTATCTGATAAGGTTCCTAAATCCCATGTTATGGTCCATGGAATTTTCATGCTTTCTTGTGTCATCTACCGAAAATATTATATTTGATGTGTCATAGAGACACATCAAAAAATGATAGTAGATCCTTTGTAATGCCTTCAGTGCATAATTAGCTTATCTAAGTGTTTGCAATAAATGTGAGCTATCATGGCAAGCTTATCAGTTTTTCAACCCTTGACATCATACAGTCATGGGGGGTTTTGACCAGATCAGAGAAGCCTTAAAACCCAGTTAAGTCACTTTATGGTCAAGCCACAGTCTTACCATCACCATTTAACTCCTTCTATCCAGGCAAGACTGCTTGACTGGAAGAAGCATTACTCAAAAGTCTTGAAACTGGAAGGAGTTTAAGGGTTTGCTCTGCCTAACTTCAAAAACCTGCTCTCCTAGCAGATCCACAAAGCTCCTTTTAGTATCATTACATGCATGCAGAACAATTATATTAATTTTACTAATTATTCTGTATGGGTAAAACTGCTTCCCATCCCTTTCCCCATCATAAGCTGTTTGGAAATCCAGAAAAAGACTTAACAACTCTTGGTAAAATTTGTTCCTATTTGGATTCCATCCAAGCCATTTTATACAATTCCATTAAAGCACAGCAAACAAGGCTAGTCATAAATGCATAACTGAAGTAGGCTTTATGCTGTCAACATGGATTCGATTCAGACTGGCTCCTTCCCAGAATTATGCTTTTAAAAGCTTATTTAGTAACAAATTACACAGAAGATAAACATGCAATTAACCGATCTCCCAAGAAGCTAACAATCAAAATATTCTGTGCTGAAGTATTAAACATATTATGTTGTTGCCTTCCATCACCATCTATCACTATGGTTCCTCAGTATCTATGCTGTGTGACTTTATGCCAAAGCCATGGTTAATTAACATAAGTGCACGCAAGCATTTCTCAATTTTAAATTTCAGGTTTTGAGTACCCAGCAATATGTAATGTAAGATGGAAAGCAGATCAAGGAATGCTCCATATGTATGTTGTCATTTTCACAGTGCTCAGAAGGGAAGTCCACAAGTACGCTGACCACAAGTGTGAATGCATATCTAAACTGTAGCATGTGAGTGACTTCCAGTGTTACTACCTGCATCAGTCACCTTCATACTGCTACGAGTTCTCATTACCTCAAAATCAATACAAGGCCAAACTCCAGCTGCTTTATTCTTATAGTTACATTAAAAACAAAGAGATGAGGCAGCTTGGAGTCCAGACCCATCTCTGTAAATTTTCATTAGATTAGACAGATAGATACTGGAGCCTAGTTTCTTGTTTCTGAGGAAGTTTAGGAATGAAACAGGTAGATTTTAAGGCAGTCACTTCTTGGTATGCTCAAGAACAGGGCAGTGGGAAAATCTGAAGCAATTGTTCAATCCTTATTTTACATGCTTTTAAGCTTAACAAGAATCCAGATAGGAAAAGCAACGACAGAAAATAGTCGAAATAAGTCATGCAAACCTGTCTGTATGGCCACATAAGAAGGATTTCTCAACTTTGGGCTCAGCTGTGTCAGGTTAAGATTAACAGGTAACTGCCCTAGTCAGAAAATATATTTGTCATACAGTGTCTGGGAGGTGATACCTTATATTTCTCTGACTTTTCATTATAAAGGATCAGCTATCTTAGCCTTCAATGCACTTCAATGCATTTTTGCACATCTACCTCCTTCTACTAGACATCTTGCTTTCTCCTTTCCACAGCTGTGCCATGACTGATTTTTTTCAAAAATCCCTAATGTATAGTTTCCAGACGTAAGCTTGTCTTCTTCTCTTTCAAAATCATATGGCACTGAGCTATCTGAATTATTCCGATATGCCTTACTCGCCTCTTTGACCAAACTGTTGCTCATAGATGCATGCTATTATAGTTCTCAGTTTTCAATTTATCATTAAATTTCTTCTACTTCTCCTTTGACTTTTTTTTCAAAAAACCCAATGAAGCTACCCACATGCTTGTTGCATTAACATGACATTGTTTCTATTCTTCCTATGCAATGTATGCACATAATTATTAGTTATATTTATCGAGGCTACAGTTACCAAACTACAGCTATAGATATTGGTATAAATGGTGCACTGCTTACTGGCAGAACTCTATCCAAGGGGTGTTCAACCAGCCAAATGAACAAATTCCACTGTCAGAGGATAATCAAGAGTTATATTCACCCATGGCATTTTCTCTCATTTTGTCCCAAAGAGGCACACCCTTCCAAGCATATTTTCTTTGCAGTATACTTTTCATGCTATTCCAACTTCTGAAAAAAATACCAATGGAGAACATCAGCACTAAAGAAAAACCCCAAACATGTAGTCTCAGACCACTAAGGAAATGACTTTAACTTTGTTTCCATTTAATGTTGCATATTCTTAATTTGGGAGGGGAAGAATTTACTACAAGGTTAGAATAACAATAGTCAGAATGAGACATAGAGAGTAACAAATGGCTCTTACAATCAGGCTTCTCTTCAGACACTTCAGTTTAGCATTCTTATGATGGAGAAGTTTTGGTGGAAAGATTCAAAACAGCTTCAAGATACAAAGAAAATGAGCAGATTTGCGGGACTTGAGGGAAGAAAATAGAGACAACACATGGACATATGTGTACTATTGCAGCAGAAGCAAGAAATTTCTAAAAATCCACCTTGAAAGAGGATCAATACCCCTCTGACCTGTAACTATAATACCTTGACACAGTGTTCCCACCAGCTTCCTGCAAGCTAAGGTCTCTGTCCATCTATCCAGTGTCTAACCTTCAGGAGCTCTCTGAATTACCCTCACAAAGTCCTGCCTGGAACACTTTAAAAAACATCACCCCACACTAAACAAAGAAAACAGAATTTGGAAAGGACAGATGCAGTTCATTCCTGCACCACCATTTCCTCTGGTTTTCATATAAAACTATTTCTTTTCAACTCTCATCTGACATTTTAAGTGACAGAGAATAATATCAACAGTGGATCCAAATCTGTTTTATAAGTGACTGCCATCCAAAGACAGCATCAGCTGCCACCCTGCATATAAACAGCTGCTACTCCGCCAGCACCTCACCTGTTTGTCACTCAGCAGCTGAATTTGATACCTGACAAGGTTTGCTGGAAGGCAGTGAAGTCCAGCAGGTTTGGAGCTGACCAAAGTGACTGCTGTACTGAGCACAGACATACATCAGAGCCAATACATGGACACGCCTGCCTGGGACCTCCTTCCAAGACAACTTCCTCCACAGAGAGGATCTAAGAGCTCCAGACCTAAAAACAATTACCAGGATCATGGATCCACAAGGAGAGTCTGGATACAGTTCTGTTTCTTTGAGGCTTCCCTTTTGGTGCTCCACATATTTTTTTCCTCCAAGTCAGCTGTTAGATCTCTCTCTCCTTATCTGACAGCCTCTCTAGATGGAGAGATCTGCCTATCCTCTTTCTCCAGGCTCTGAACCAAATTGACCTCATCTTCCTGCCTGTCTCAGTTCAGACTGAAGCAACCTGTTGAAGGGATAAGTAAGCACCATTGACTGCACTCTCTGTGCCCTGAGAAGAAGCCTATCCCCACACAATTTCAGATATATCCACCACCTTCAGGATGGATCCACACTCTTCCAGGCACTTCACGTCATATAACTGGAAACCAGTGACCTTTGCCAGAAAGTCTTGAAGCTCTCTTTATAAAGCAGGAATGAAGACTGTCAATATAAAGAGGTTCTGGGATGGGGACAAACAGGCAGACTTTATTATGCCTTAGCCCTAACTGTTGGGAAAGGGGCATCCTGCTCTGTGAAAGCTTTCAGCTGAACCAAGGAGCTATGAAAAAGGGCTGACCAGTATGGTCTATTTGAGTTGTCAGGGTTGACAGCAAATATATGCTCTTGGGAAGCATGCAGAAGGTTGCCAGCTGACATCTTTGGGCTGTCTCAGGGACAGTTTTCTGCTGTGACTGTGCTGGTATAAAATAACAAAAATCCTGCATCACAAAGAGCAGTGGTAGATAGGTCACAGCATACCCATGGTACAAAATTCACAAGTAGAAAAAGTGCTGAAAGAACTTGCACAGTGCTTTGACCCTGTCTAGTTGTGAGGTGCCCACTAAAGTCACTCTATCAATCCCCTCCATATTACTGGACAGGAGAGAGTGAATGTAATGGAAGCTCATGTGTCGAGATAAGGGCAGGGAGAGATCACTCACCAGGTACCACCATGGGCAAAACAGATTCAGCTTGGGGAAATCAACTGTATCGATTACCAACCAAGCTCAGAATAGGATTACGAAAAGTAAAATAAATCTTAAAAAAACGCCTTCCCCCTTCCCAGGCTTATCATTCCTGACTCTCTACCCCCTTCCCCTCAGCTGCTCAGGGAGACAGGGAATGGGGGTTACAGTCAGCTTATCATGTTTTGTTTCTGCCACTGCTTCCTCAGAAGGAGGAGTCCTTCCCCTGCTCCAGCGTGGGTGCTGGGTCTGACTATATGTAAGGCAGTTGGCGGAGAGAGTTATCCATACATTACTATTTTTTGTTACTATTTTTTTTAATTAACCTATTCTTTCCTGTCTGCAAAATTCTTAGAAGGCAAACAGTAGCACCATGCATACACTATAATTATTGGGGAAAAGCCAGCTATTCATACTAAATGGCTGAGGTACAAAGGTAGGATGCAGGCAGCTATGTTTTCATCTCCTTTTTCAGCTACAGACTGACTTCATACATACTGTAGGACAACACAGACATTCCGGAAATTCATATTACATCCATCTACAAAGTCAGAATGGTAATAGTGTGCAGGGGTACTACAAGCATTATGGTCTGATGCATACGGAACGACTTAAGCTCCGCAGTAAGGGCATCATACCTTAAAGCAAATGGGAAGGCAGTGCATGTATATGCTCATACACATCCAAGTGAAAGACAAGACAATTTGTTCAGCAGCTGTACAGCAGTGTCACTTGCCCAGGTTTTCCTCACATATATCTTTGCCCTATGTTATTACTGACAAGCATGACAGCTGAAGAAACAGCCTACATGCAGCAAACACAAGAGAACATCTGTGAGAAGCTGGAGGGCTCCAACACAGCAATGCCACGGCAATCATTCAAGGATCTGTTACACTCGCTCTTCTGCCAAGAAGGAGCAGGAGCACAATTAAGCAAATCTTCAGAGGTGTCTTTATCATGGCCAACATATGTTTGGGGCCAACACATACAGAGAGATCTTGTTCTCTCCCTACTTGGTATTGTCAAGCTTTCTACAGATGCACCATGTCTGCATGTCAGAATTCAATTGTATAGTATAGATAAGAACAAACAACGAAAACTTTGAAATTTTGCAACTCTGTGAAGGTTTTCCACATGCTAATGTTGGCCTCAGCAGCAGTAAGGGAGCAAATTTTATATGATAATGAGTTGTTCCTCTGATACAAAATACTCCTTCAAAATCAGGCATGTAAGTCGTATCTTTATCTCACTAACCTTTTCCTCATGAAAATGCACATGTTGTCTATAAACAAATAGCTAAAAAATCTGAACTATTTTTATCACTTGCTCTACAACGAAGCACAGTGCCATTTGCAAATCTGTTTCTCTCCTCTTATTAAGTCAAGCAGCACAGATCACTTGGCCAAGTAGCAATATATAAAAGTGAGACCTTCTGAATGTACCCACAAGAACTAGTGGCACGCCAGGTTCCCCACTTCAGAAGATGGATAAGGGCATGCAGGCTGCAGGAAACCACGATTCACCAGAATCACCAGCAAATCCTTGACTATATATATAGGGCTTGAATTTCTACATTGCAGAGGAATCACTTCTGTAAAAAGTTGTTCTGACAAGAGTCTGACTTACTAACAAGGGACTGTTCTTGTCATTACCAAGCACACAACAGAATAAGACATCTATTTTTGCAGAACAGTGCCAAAGATGAAAAGTCTGCTCTTGCATTCTTGCAGTTGTAAATCATTAGATTCTGCAATACGATGGTCGTATTTCCACAGGTCCCAAATTGGAGTGATAGAAATTTTTCAAAAACATGTCAAAATATTTTTTTCTTAATGCTTTCTTGTGAATATGCTTGGCCATCTTTCAAACAGCTCTACCATATTACACTGTACAAACAGAACTAAGATATGTACCCCATCTTGCAACTCTTACTTGGTTTTAGAATTCCTTAAATTACTCCACAATAGAAACTGAATCTCTCCTGCTTCCAGCTGCATCTGCTCTCCTAGATATCCTGTACTGGTCACGGCCCCATACATTGTGCCAATTATTCCTCACTCCTGCTATTCCTTAGGTGTTCCAATAGCAAAAAAACCAAACCAAACACCACATTTACATAAGAAACACATGTAAGGGAGCAAATATACATAAGTTAATATTTGCACCAAATGCTTCACACTTTTGCCAGTGTCAAGAACTGAATTGTTGCAGCTGACTGCAAGTCATCAAACATTTTCACTATGTTACCTGTCGATTATTCTGATACTTAATCTCCTCTAAAGACAAAGAAATGTATTTTGTTTCTGTTTTTAGTTTCACAGGAAAAGAAAACCTCTGTATGTTAGACTGCTCATACCCTTAGCAGGAGCCACCACTCCATGCTGGGAGAGCACAGCCAGTTTTAAAAGTGCTCTTGCCACAGAAGTTGCATGGAACTGCCTTTTGGTGATTAGAAAAGGGACTGAATACATTGCACAGTCAGAGTTAACTCTCACACATCATTTCACCCACAAAATTAATACCTATTTTCTTCAGACTTCGCTTTTCCATAAAAGTAGAACAAAAATTTCTAAAGTTTTAGATATTAGCTTCACCAGAGCAGGAATCCTACAAAAATACATGTATATGCAAATGTTTGAATAAACAAACCTGTATAAAAACAGTAGAAGAAAAGCATTTGGTAGAAGTCAGTCATAGGGCATGAGAATAGAGATATATAATCATCTGGTTTTTGCCAACTGCACTCACAACTTTCTATAAAATTTTTGTGTCTTTGAACACAAATTACTGTGTATATGGTAATGGCACTGTTTATTAAAAATCCTGAATTTTATATTCAGACTCATTTGCGTAGTTAGAGAACACACTGCATGAACTTGGCCAAGCCACAGTGTTGCTCTAGTTTCTCTTTCATGACCTTTGAACTGGCAAACAGATAAGCAGAGACTTTCATCTTCTACTAATTTACTGTAGCAAGTACTTTCCCTTTCCTGCCCTGCTACACTTACGGTCAGACGTTGCTATCAGGTGTTAACAACCTCATTCTTAAAATAAAATAAATAAATAAAACATAAGATTTTAATACTTGCAAATCCCCCATCTTCCCAAACAATGTGTTTCTAAGACATATGGTGCACACAGTAAAAAGAAACAAATAATGCTGACAAGTACTTTTTGCATTCCAGAACATTAAAATAAGATTTAATGCAGTGTCACTCCAGCGTTAGAAAATGCAGAAGAAAATAAATCATGACAGCCTTTTAAAACATGTTAAGTTTATGTTTTGTATTGTGTGCTCAAACCTTACCAGTTTTCATAATCTATGAATTTCCACAACAGCTAGGGATCTGTGGAGAAATGCTCAAGTGGCAGCCAGTTTCTTTGGAAAGGCTCTTTTCTCAGTAAACAAGTCACGAAGCTGCTATTGCTGATAAGAGGTAGCCTGGTCTATCAAACGTCCTGGCAGCGAAGCCAAGTTTTCCCTTCCTCCTCTCATCCAGAACTTTAAAATCCTTTGATCTCAGAGCCAGGAAGATGTTTACTACTTTTCCCAGGTACCCGATTTCTTCCCTACTCTCTCCTATGCCTGAAGTGAAGTGGTGTTTACGACAAGCAACTGCACCAGCAGCTGACCAGTGAGATCTGGTTCAGGGATCCCAGCCACCTTCTGAAGCTCTCCTGCTCCCAACATCTGCTCTCCTAGAGTCCACATGCTGCTTATGTCTTCGTACTCGTTCCTACTGCTTCTCAGGTGTCACTGCTTCCTTTCCCCTTCTTTATCATCACAATTCCCAGGCTCTGAGACCCCAATTTTACAGGTAATTTGAGGATGTGAGAAAGCATCATCCGAATATTCTTATCTATATTCCCTCTATCACATTTCCTCCTTTGTCTTGTGCCTGGCTGATGGGAACATTTCTCTGCAGGTTCTCTTCCACTAGTACAACTGCTGATAGTAAAAAATGACTTTGAGTATAGGCTTCGCTATGAGTGAGGTCAGTATTTAATAACAACATTTCTCCTAGTTTTAGTGACATTGCCAATGTCAAACCCCAAAATTCAAGGACTGACAAATGCCTCCTGGTTTTGAAGCAAGATTCTTTCCCTTCATGTATACACACACTGTTGCCTTCTTTCACAGACTGAAATAAGAGTTTTTGAAATAGGCTTCTGTGGGTGATGGGAGAATGCATCTACTGACTCCAGCTACAAAAATGGTTGATATATACACAGGCCAACATAAATCAACATCACTACAATTAACAAAAGAAATGTAGATACTCCTTAAGTCAATAGAAATTTAGCTATTTGAATATCATTAAGATAAACTGCAAACACCCTGCTGGGACAATGGTTAAAGAAATACCACCTCCTTGTCACTTTTCATCCTGAGAAATGCCATCTCTTTAGTACCATTAACAGAAATTAAAATACAATGCCAAGACTATAAATACTCACCAGTGCTGGACGATGCTCTGTGGAAAGAAAGATGATCAAGTATTTAACAAGACACGTAAACTTTATTTCTGTGCTTTACACAAAGTACAATCCAGTAAAGAATAACCTTGCAAAACAGCAACATAAGTCCTCACACAGGAAATTAAGTAAGATGCAAGGACTGGCACCTAATTTTCACCAGCTTTTCAATAGACTCTGAAATGTTTTGAAGTATTACAGTATGGTTTTCTCAACTGAAAAGGAAGCCTGAACTTCTTACTGTCTCATCCTTTACTCTCTCATCACTACTGGGTGTCTTAGATGTGATTGCTGAAAGATTGCCTGTGTCTATATTTAGGTAACTGTGAAGATCAAATGGTCTAAATGCTATGGAAAGTGGCTTGCTTGGGTTTTTATCTAGTAATCTGGCAACTGGGACAAAAGCATCTTCCAATTTAGAACTCAAAATGTTACAATCTGGTTCTCAAGACTATTAAAAATATACAACAGTCACTGAAGTAAAAACTCAGTTTAAAGAGTCATGGAGCAGGAAGGATAGTGTCCTTTTATAATAAGTTATCAAACTTCTCTCACTTCAGGGTGTACTAAACACATCCTTCATCTTTAAAATAAAGTTCATAAAATCAGAGGAAAAAAAAAGCAACCTTCAAGTTTCACAGTTCTTTTCTCATGGCATCACTTGAAAAAGTGTTTTGATTTCAGAAGAAATGATATTATTATCTAAAAATATGACTTCAACTCCTGCATTACCATCAGTATGCAGCTCTCATTGGATAATATCAACACAAGGAAAAAACATGGTTTCATTTAACATTTTCAATATTTCTGAAGATTTGTCAGAAGACCATGGCTTTTCTCTACAAACTTGCATTACATATGAATAATGAGATATTTATATGAAATTTCAACACAGAAGAAAATTAGTCCGACTGCTACCCTTCAAAACACCTTTAAGATCTATCTCTTTGAAATGCTGTTAAGGGCCTTAAGGGTATTCTAAATCATTTCATTTAACGTATTCCATTTTTTGTTGTTCTGCTCTGTTCTATTCCAATCTCAAATTTCAATGGGGATTGCCTTGGATATATCAAGACATGTTTCTCCATCAGTGCTGCAGAGAACAGTCACTTGCTACTGGTATTATGTGTTTCTTTGCTAAGTTATAACAGGAAAATCTACATGGAATTGCTGAGATTAACACAGGAGAGTTATTATAAAGAAGCTTGACTTACTAGAAAGTTGCCTAGAAATGTCTTGTTGGTTCAACTGAAGTAAATATTACTGATTTTTAGAGGGGCATTAATTCAGAAAAGTATCTAGCTAGAACAACCCATTAATTCCAACCCAAAGCCACAAATAAAGCTCCTGTTTAAAATTGATGGATTTTATTTTTGGATAACATTTTACCTGACAGTATATTCACAAAAAAATTGTGCAAGTCATCTACTTGCAGCTATCGCAACAATTATTGCAACAGAAATCCTTACTGGTAGATTTTAGAAAACACAGCGTGCACACAGTACCTATGCAGGATTAAAGCCTACATCACTATAGCTGAGAGGTTTATGTTTCATTTCAAGCAATAGTGTAATAATTGTGTTCTGACACCTCCTCAGTCTACACAAGTCTGTTATGTGATTTAGATTTTTACATTACGATACAAACTCTGCAACAGACTGTTCAAAAGCTTAATATGAAAAGCTCTGTTTGATGCATTTGTTCCTTCTGAAAAAAAAAAATTGGGGAATAATGCATATGCCAATGAGAATTTTATCAAGAAGGTACTGTAAGAACTTTTATTCCAAGATTTATCTACAAAGCACAGTATAGATTGGCTTTTCTGAAACTGGAGATCAAAATTGCTACAATCACACAGTCATTCTCTGGTTTACTACTTTTGGTATCACACAGTTGGATTCTTTGGAGATACCACTACAAAAACAAAATCACACATGCAACTTAAAAACAAAGAGTTTCACAATTGTTTAAAAAAGAAAAAAAATTAAAAATCTAAATCTCAAGATAACTATGCACTTGTGTGTATGCTTAAACATCTCAGCCAAAATTCTAAAGTCAATAACGGCCACATCCATGCTATTGTTTCAGATCTACTTGAAACTAGATTCTAGACAGTGTATTTATACCATTAAAACCTAGTTCTAGTAAAATTCCCAGGTAAACACATCCAGCTGAAAAGCTACCATTGAAAATAAGCCAGAAATTGCAAGGACAAAGGGGATAAGAAAATTAAAAAAAAAAAAAATTTCTAAATTTTAAAAAACCCAAACAAAGACCCAAATAGGTAGGAAGATTTTAACACATTCAATTTCCTAGGTGCTAGTTCAGTATTTGCTGCAGAACGATCTTTATTTGCAAGTCAAGTGAACTGCAGAGAAGATGAGGTTTATTCTCACACTTTAACAATTAGCTATTTCAAGTTTGAAGGTAATGCTTCGTGCAAGCTTGGCTCCATGGGTTTCTATTAATGATATTGACAAGAAAAATTGTCCCTAGCTGCGAAACTTCAGAAGCAGTTTTCTGAGCTCTCATTTTAGTGACAGTCCATGACCCTGGCCAGCACAAAAGATGCAGTTTATGGGAGAAATCAGACACCTCTAAAAGTGGTAATGACTCACATCTCAGTGCAAATACTAAGTTAAAAAGGAAAAAAATTTCATTAACAGCTTTGTAATCTGAGACCAAACTTTGATTTATGTTGTTCATCTCACTGGTTTTGGTCTTATCAGAACCCAGTTTGTAGGGCCCTGCACATGTACATTAATGTATATTGGCACTGGAGGCAGATTTTGATAAGAGATGGGGTGTGATGGGTCGAACCTGAGCTGATGGACAGATTTTTCAACCAGTAGCACTTCTCAAAATTTACACATTTAAACTCCATGGAGGCACAGGAGCTTCCCTTTTTGGTTTGAGCCTTCCCGCAGGGAGGGGGGAGAATATGGGCCCCCAGGCTCAATTTCTCAGAGCGGCCCCGGGCCTCCCCTCCCCCAGTGCCGGGGCACAGGCCCCGAGTGCCTGCGGGAGAGCCCCTCAGAGCCGCGGGCAGCTGAGGAACAGCCATAATGGCTGCATGGCCGAGACCACCCGGAGAGGCTGCTGAAGACTGGTGGACTCCCCTCCCTTATTCCCCCCCGCCCCACGTGGCCCACGCAGACCCAGCGGAAGCTGATAGAACTTTCTGCAACCAACTCAACCCATATTGAACTGCAAAACAACATCAAGTAACCAGCAGCATAAAAGGGAGCGAGGCTTTCTCCACCATACAGCCTGAACAACACAGACCGCTCTTCAACATGGCATCTTCAAGGTCAGAGAGAAAGTGAGTGAAGCTGAAGATGGCAGCGGGGAAAAGAAGGTGGAGTCGCGCTTTTCCANTCAAGGTCAGAGAGAAAGTGAGTGAAGCTGAAGATGGCAGCGGGGAAAAGAAGGCGGAGTCGCGCTTTTCCACACGCAGCTTAAAACTGCTTTCTGCAGACTGTGGTAAAAACTGTAATATCACAAACTGGTTTTTTTCTCTTTAATCCATTTAAAGCCATGGGGGGATGAGAATTCTGTGTGCAGCCTGTGAGAGAAACAAAGGTGACCACGCCAGGTTACCCAGGAGCTGTGAGAGGTTGTGAGAGACTTCCAAAAATTTCTGTGAAAAAGAAAGCTGTTGTTTTCAGGCTGGAATTTGCCCATCTTTAAATGAGGAATACCCCATGTGTGGCCCACGTTATTGCAGTGTGAAAGAAACAGTAAATTTTCATGGGAGACATGGTTTGCACGGCAGCAGATTTTCCAGGCAGGACTGTTACTAGTGCAGTTTGGAGACCACGAGAAACAAAACAGACCTCTTTTTCCTTTAAACAGTAGAGAGACTTTTAAGAACTGTAAATGCTGACCAAGAATCATCCTTTGTTATCCTTTACGTGAATTGGGTAAGAGGGGGTATGCTGGAAGAAAAGGCGGTTTTGCTTTAATTTCTTATTATTTCTTTTTATTTTTAACTCTGTTAGTAATAAACTTCTTCATATTCTTTAAGTTTGAGCCTGCTTTGCATCTCTCCAAATCTCCTATCTCACAGAAGGCAAGAAATGCCAACAAAACCACTACATTAATTAGTGTTTCTGCTCAGTTTGACGAACCAAACCCGCTACATGGGTATATATGAGGATATGGAGAAAAGGATTAATGACAGCAAAGAATCAAGAGTCTTATTGAATCAAATTTGGAATTTTTTATAAAAACAGCCTAAATCCAAGTCAAATTTAAAAACAAAAAAAATATATAGTTCAAAGTAAAGAAGTTTTTAAAATCTGAATACTTAGTGGTATTACATTAGCTTCCTTCATACAATTTATGAAGTGCTCAAATAAAAAAAGAAAAAGAGATGTGTGTAAATATTTTTACTTCACCAATTAATTCCAGTAAGTTTTTTAAAGGCGTGTGAAGAAAACCTTGTAACACAAAGGTTACTGCTATGCTTCTAAATGTAAGAGGCATGGGACTCCCCTTGCCTTAGGAACCAAGCAGCACAGCACAGCTTAGTGTATACCTACATGGCTCACTGTCCTCTGCTCAAAATATCCCAAAATAGCCACAGCCCAGCTTCATGCTGGAAATAGCTCACAAGGACTGTGCCCAGGCAGCAGCTGGAAGAGTGCTAATTGGCAGGAACCAAACATGCCGATGAGTAGTGTAGGCACTGATCCTCCAAGGCCATTCCTTTCTTTAGCAGCAAAGGCATAATTAAAGATTCTTTGCAGCATTCAGTATTAGTGCAAGACTCCAGATAACACTAATGCAATCCATGCAATGAGTTGAGAATAATGTCCATTAAGCAGCTTATTCATCTACTTACTTTCTCAAAGCTACTTGATGTTTAAAAAAGTATACCAAATTACATTTTACTAGTTTTATTAGATGTTCTTTTGGCACAGTCAAAATCCAGATGATGATATATTTTAATTTTTAAATGCACTTATTTCATGGAGAGTCTTTTAATCTTTTCACTTTTAATCAGTCATTCTATATTATCTGCTCCAGATGGAATTTTTAAAATTCATAATTAGCATGAAATAAGCTCTCCATTACTGAATAGAATTTCAGTGAAAATTGAAGTTCAGTGGGAGAGATTTTAAGAACGAGCAGTGAGCTCAGAGGACTGGCATTGCATTATTTCTGACAGTCTCCTGCACTAAGTCTAAAACACTGCTATAGGTCAAGCATTCACTTAATTAGGAATTAAACAAAGGAAGAAAAGGGGGCAAGAGGACGAGTGACAAATCAAAAGCTGCCAAATTCTCCAGAATCGGAAAATTTTGGCCAACAGGATGCTTTTGCCACCCTCTGTTAAGATGACTTGATGTCTTATTGATGAGTATTCACATTTAAATCAGCAGTGAGGAGGAGATCAATCAAAAGTAAGCCAGTCATGGATAAGCTAAATATTTTCCTTTTTTTTCCCCATGAAGAGCAGCCATTTGAAAATACTAAGCAGCACTGGCAGCAGTAACTTTTAGCATGTCACAAGAAGGTCAATACGGTACTAACTTTATAATTCTTTGGGTAATAGACGAGACATGTTGAAGCAGCTTTTAGTTCATTTGGTATTATCCTCATTATGGCTTTATCTGACATGAGGGATCAATATTTCTGAACATTACACTACTCCTGAACAGACAGAAGGACATATTGTTTATTTGGCTGCCTAGTGATTTCTGACACAAGAATCTATCAATTATATTATGGTAGGAAAACCAGTGCCAGCTAAAAGGACTCCTAACAGAGCACCACGATGTGGTTACTTATAAGCTGATTATTCAGTAGTAATCAAAATATTAGACCTAGAGAACATTTAATCTGGCTCTGTAGCAATCTCTGCATCTTTTAACCTTGCAGGCTTACTTGTCACTGACTTTAAATATGCATTTTATGAGGTGGTGCAGGATTCCCTGCAATCTACTTGATTTCAGCTGCCAACAGTTAAAGCCTTTGGCAAAAATTACACATTTAAGCAAATACAAGAGCAAGGCAGGAGATACAATTACATTACTTTCCTATAGTTATGTTCTTGCCCCAGTGTGTCCATTATTGTCCAGAAGCTTTTGCAAGCACCATTACCCTAGATCCTTTACAATTTGCCTGTGAAGCAAGGTTAAATATCTCAGCTGCGTTAAAGTAATTTCAAACAACCTCATCATTATTACATATGCATCACTACTACAGACACTTAACTGAGCATCTAAAGTTGAAATTAAATTTTGGCTTTACAGCAAATATCAGATTTGCAGAAATCTGATCTAAGTTCGAAAATGTCTACTGGGATCATCTGGCTTCCTTTGTCCAGTCAGGAGCAGACACCACAATTCACTAAAACGAAAGGATATTTTGAAAAGATATGCTTTTCCCTACTGCCCCATCCCTTGCAACGAAAACCACGTTCACTCACCAGCTGAGACAGATGGAATACTCTGAAGTAAGTTGAAAAAGAAACCTTAATGTACATAGGGTAAAAGGAAAGAGACAGGATGAAACAGCTTAATACATGTCATATACTTTTAGGAGTGAAACCATCTGTATTGCAACACTTCCCTTAATATCAAGTCTTTCCTCTGCATCTCTTGTGACATTTGAGGATCTTTTAATACAGTAATATATATAATGAGCTGCATCTCATGCATTCTAAAAAATGTTACAAAGGCCAATTAAGGCTTCCTACATAGGGAAAAAGTGAAAAATTTAATTAACACGTCTGTCTTTATAGAAATACCAATGAAGAGTCAATACAATGGACATCATCTGTTTTGTTTCTCAGCTTGAAACTATTATCCATTCAAAATGAGACTGTCAGAATCACAGAAAACCCTCACGATGGAGGAATAAATTACTTCTGCTCTATAGAGAATGCTAATGGACTAAAGCTTTTTAGATTGAGATAAGGCACACAGAGTTTGAGATGGGAAAAGGCAGACAAGGGAACCGAGCATGGAAAAGTCTTCAGCACTGTAAAGTAATTAAGACATTTCTGAGTCGAACAGGAAGGAAACACACAACCTAGTCCTTCCTGGTGGACTACACACCATAGGAACAACACACAGGCTTTGCTGGAACACAGAAGACATTAAACCTCTCAGGTAGGTCCAGACACAGGAGACAGAGCAGACAGAAAGTTATTTATAAAACTTTTGCGGTTTTTTTTTCTATTCTTTTAGTTTAAGGTTAACTTAAGGTTATCAATTTTTTCCTCCTAGTAAAACATTTCCTAAAATTTATATTTAGAGTCATACAATCCAGATTGGAAGGGCCGAAGGTAGGTTTGGGAATCCTCACTGTAAGGAAAAATAAACCCACCTCACTTCAAAGGCTAAATATGGTTTCTCAGACAGAAAAAAAAATTAAACATTATAAGCATAAGATTCAGATGCTTTAACTTGCTGCTTGATTCAGATGAACTGACTCGAAGTCACTTTGTTTAACAGATAGCTTGAAGGAAAACTCCTATTAAAGAAATATCAGAATTGTTAGGTCCTGAACTTAATGCAAGAAGGTCAGTTTTCTTGTAAAAGCAATAAACACAGTTATTAGGCAAGGTTTCCTTATTCTTGGGATAGGCTTATTTTCCCCCTCTAATAGCATCATACCAGAATTTTTTATCACCTATTACCTATTGTGTCAGTCACACATTATTTAATGCAAGCCTTCCTGTTTCTGAGAACTCTCTATTTGGCCATGATTCCTACCAAACTGAGCAGAAGAGTGGGCAAGGATCCACTGTTGTTTCACTATAATTTTACAGTGTAGAAGCAGATGCATCGCTGTACTTTACAACTGCTTTCTTTTACAGAACCGTTTGTTGGAACACATTTACAACTTTGGCTCAAACTGCCAGATTTATTCTTTAAGCAATCAAAGTGTGCTTTTGGAAAGGTTAAAGGAAACTGGTCAAAGGGTTTTTGAATTAAAAGCTTAGACTTACAGTGCCTTGCAAGTTTACACTTTTTACCCATACGTAAAAATCAAGTGTTATCGAACTGTGCATAAATGTTTGAATGGATCTTCAAAGCAGAAATCAAGGGGTGCAGGAACATTTTAAGATAAAGGGATTGCTCCTTGTAACATGGCAGAATTCAGCATGGCATGTTAGAAAAAGAGAATAATCTTCCTAATTAAGTTATGGGGGCAAATTTTCCACAGATATGCTTTCTGCCACAATCACCATCATCAATGTTCATCTACACAATTTAAAAATAATATTTACCATGGCTTGTTTGCTGTTAGCCATTATGTGATAAAAACAGAAAAAAATAAGCAACTACAGAAACGCACAGGCACAGCCTTCACTGCCATTTTTTTGTCAACACAGTGACAGCTAACCAGGTGCAAAAATCTCATTACAAATTATTGCATCTGCATGTTTTGGAATCACAGCAGGAGTTTTTGTTAAGGTGATAGCTGTTCAAAACACAGATTTCAGAAAATTTTTGTTGTGTTGCTTATCTTAGACAGCCATTGAAAGAGCTGCCAAACAAGTCAGAATACGCAGCCTTCGGAGGAACAAGTGCAAACTTTGGGTTTTGCTAGCTTCTAATAAGGTTATTACAAACAACAATAAAAACAATAGAAAAAAAAATAAACCAGCCCACTTGTGAGCTTCTCAACAATTGACTTTGGTTAGCTTGGGAACTACTGGGAGTATTCAAAACTACATAGATACAGATTTTTGCTGTCCTGTTTTCCTGTCTAGTACTTCACTGAAAAAATGCCCCTTTCTCAGAGTATTCATGGAGTAAGACAAAACACATGGCAACAGTGGCAAAACGTGTATGTTGGTGACTAAAATAAACAAGCACTCGGAAGTGCAGAAGTACCTTGCCTGTTTCTGCAGAGATCAGACAGGTTTGACAGATTTGCTAATTGTTTCCACGAGGCCTTCACTTCTGGCTGCTACAGCCTTCTGCCCCTTTCCATTGTCAGGAAGTTCATTCTGCAGATTCCTAAGATTCATTCCCTTTTTTCCTGTCCCATATCTTAAGGACATCAGAAGCAGAGCAGGAGGGACATTAATGGAATGCTAAAGAGAACAGCAGGAAGGTAAATGGAACCACAGTCAGCAAAGAACAAAAAGATGAGGGAAAAAACCTGGTGAACCACTTCTTCCTCTCCTTAGCACTGAAGTACATGAAGGTAACCACAAAAGTCCTTGTTTATTACAACCCACATGGCATACTGGATGTAGGAGCTGCAGGAGAGCAGGCTCTTTATATTTGGTAAGGAAAATCTAGACCAAGAGCATCAATAAATTCTAACTAAACTTTAAAATGTACTTGGGATGATCTGGAGCCAGGGGGAAAAATCATCATCCACACTGTTATTTTAAAGGGTCTCTATCAAAATATGTAAAATCTCTCCCGTTTCTCTTTTCCCAAGATGGGAATTAATGACTTTTTCAAGGGACAAAACCTCACAGAACAACAAAGCCAAATAAATAACTTGAAACAAATGATGTAGCCAATTGTCTTGCTATGAAGACTTTATTACATATATGTTTGAAGTAATTTTAACAGCAATGACAGCAGCATCAAAATAAGTAGTTATAGATGGGTGTTCTCCCTTATTTTGCTGTAACAATAGATTCTGACTGTTTGATATTGTCAGAAAATTTTTGAAACCAATAGGTGAGTGTAGTATATTTTTATAATTCCCTTTGGACTTTATGTCAAAGTTAAGGGGTTTAAAAATAAACAAAAGGCTTACAATTACAGCTTTTAAGTTCCTTCATACAGTTGTCACTGTAAGGTTTTTATACATTATTATGTATGTAAATCTCTAGATCTAGATGCCACCAACACCTCTCTTATCTCTTCTTTCATCATTTTCACTGATGCTTTCATACTGAAACATTCCTATTTGTTCTTTCTTTATATCAACAGTAACATTTCTATGTCATTTTTGTATCATCCTTTCATCTGAACCTTAGTCTATTGTAATTTCTACTTCAATCATATGACTCTATTGAGCACCAATGCCATTCTTTCCAGACTAAAGCCTAGAAGGAAAAAATAAAGTCCATCATGAGCTATCTAGAGACTTTCACTTCCTCAGCGTGATACTAAATCTACCTCTAGTTCTTAACAAAATAATCCCATTCAAGATCAGCTCTGTAAACAATAATAAATGAAGGGCAGTAGTTGGCATACAGGAAGGCAGAGATGTTTTTCAGAGACGCTGAAAATACCCAGATGCTAAAAAAAACGACCCTACAGAAACCTCATGAAGGTTTACAAATGCAGAATCCCACATCTAGAAGCAACAGAACAGACTGAGGATGTCTGGCTGAAGAACAGGTTTGTGGAAAAGGACCTGGGAGTATTGGTGGACAAAAAGTTGAGCATGGGTCTATAGCATGGCTTTGCAGCAAAGAGAGTCGTACTCAGCTGCCTTAGGAAGAACAGAGCCAGTCAATGGAATTCCTCCCCATTCCGACGGCATTTGGAGCACTGTGACCACACAGGGACTTCCAGTCAAGGAAATCTTTGGCGCATTGTGGCAGGTCCAGGGTGCACCCTAGTGGAAAGCATATGTGAAGATGCATGGAGCCAGACTCCTCTCAGAAGTGCATAGTGACGGAAGGAGAGGCAATGCACACAAACTGTGACATGGAAAATTCCAATCAGGATTCACATTAAAACTTTTTAACCATGAGACTACTCAAACACTGAACAGGAGCCCAGAGCAGCCGTGTTATTTCCATCCTCGGAGATGTTCAGCATTCAACTGGACAGAGCATCAAACAACCTAATAAAATTTGACCCTGTTTTGTGCTTTCCGACTTAAATTATCCTATGAATACTAAGGAAGTCTTTCAAATCAAATCACTCCCTGTAGTCTTATTCACATGAATGAAATCTGGCATAAGAATACAGATAGAAAGCTTTGGTTAAAAACAGTAATTATTTTGTAACGGGAAAAAAAAAATCAAGTTACTTAATTTGTGTCAAAAACATCTGGATTCCTGACCATCCTACTTTTGACGTCATTTAGCACTTCTCCAGATATTTTCCAAAGTCTGCATTTTAGTTTCTACTATCTTCTTCCACACACCTACAAGGAGTTTTCCTTTTAATGAAACAGTTAGAGGAAAAAAAATCTCATTTAATGAAAACTTCAAAGTTAACATTCAGGTTCCAGGAGGAAAAAACCAAATGACTTCATAGTTTTCCAACTACATCCATTTTTAATTCCGGGGATGTATAAGAGTGTTCCCATGCATGTGTGAAAGGTTCCAGGAGGGGGAAGTACAGAATTGTTATCCTACTGCTATAGTCTCAAACCTGGCTACTAAGCATTGTCGTATTGGTATTAATATTTTCTGTGAATGCTGACTAGTTGCCTATTTGTCTAAAATGGAGAAATTCCTCATTACAAGAATATAGAATTGTAAATTTTCCCAGCAGGGCAACAGTTACTCATAGAAAATATATTCCTAACACTAATAACCTTGTTTTTATCAGACAGCATTAGGAGCAACCAACTCTGACTTCTCTGTTGTGTTTTGAATTTTTAATACCCCAAACTCTAGCTTAAGATAGAGTACCTTCAGGGGCTATTTTAATTTACACAACTCATACCAATTTTAATGGGAAAATCATTTTCGCCTGTTTTTAAGCAACCGAATCAAGGGTGTAAATCAGTCAGACACTTCGTATTTTTTCTTAGTCAAGGGTGAAAGTTTATCATCCCAGAAGGTGATTCATCCTCTTATATAGAGATACTTATTCAAGAGCTGCCAGACATTGTTAAAGAGGAACCCTAGATGACTAGACCTTCTCAGACAGATAACATTAAATGATCACACATTCTCTGGGCCTGCCTGGAGGGAGGACATGCAAGGTAATACTTGCCTGAATTAGTGTTAGGGCAGAAATTGGATACCATCTCTCTCATCAACAAAAAAACACTCCTATACCATACCACAGTTTCAGCAGAACCTGTTGTTGAGAACGTTCCATGAGGGTTTTAATGTAGATTAGTTTTCCCTTGTGTCTGAAGGAGATAAATTTGCTACAAATATCTGATTTTCATCTAAATCACTTCATGCTAATTCTCAATGTCATGATAGCCTTATACTGCTCTTCCTTTAAGTTACTGTTATTAAATAGAAGCAAGATTTAAAATTTCTAAATAGTCCTTTTTTTCCTTAGAAAAAGTGTTTTCATTTATAAATCAAAGCCTTAACTAAAATGTATTTCAACATCCATCTATATGCACCCTACTTAACAACACAGAAGTGTAAATCCAGGCCTGTATATTAATTTAACAAATATATCTAACTTCTTAGTATTCAGATGAATACATATGTCTATATACAATAGATAATTTTTGCATGTGTTCTTTAATCCAATTCTCCCAAGCTAAGTGAATTTTACATGCATAAGATACTATGCTGAGTACTTACAACTGACACTGATAAGTAAGAGCAGTGCCAAAAGTACTTTTCCTTTGCTTTTCAGTTTTGCAGCTGTGGAAACTAAAATTTACACAAAATCAACACAAATTGTGATATACCATCAGCAACATCCAGCAAATACTTGCTATTGCTCCTATTTTTCTAGTTCTCTACAGCAAAATCTAATTTTTATTAGATACCTACTCTGGGACTACTCAATTGGTTGTGAATAATTTTACTCGAATAAGCACAAAAAAGGGTATGAAAAAATTATTTCTAAAGCCTTCAAAAAGTTAAGATGAAGAAGCAAAGTTAAAATGTTTTAAGTTGAAGTCCTAAAGAAGAATTTTAGAAAATACTAAAATAAATTAAATGCCTACTTGTCACTGAAGTTCACTGAATTTGGGAACTTCTTTCCCACTCATTGAAAAAGTCAAATGTGTGGTCCCCTACACAGGCACTCAGCTTTCAGAAAAACTGAACGGCCTTCATGAAGTGAAAACCACAGCTGTCTACTTTTGAAGCACTTTCTCAAGTTGAAAAGTTGACTAAGTAGAGGCCTAAATGAGGATTCTTTCCAATTTTATGAAGAACCCAAATGTCACTACCTCTATGCTGCCCATGTGTATTTGGAACAGATTTACAGAATAGTGGGAAAGGTCTATTTGAAAACATGTGAAGACCAGATTTAGCTTTTAAAAATTAGGTCCATGTTCTCTACCTCTGTATTTTAACACAGCTAAAAACTGTGTTTCAAGTTGACACCCAAAAACAGATGAGAGAGAAGAAATAAGGAAATATCAGGTTTCTTCTCCCTCATCCTTCCCCTTTTTATTTTTTCTGATATATGGGTGATTTTTCAGCTGTCATTACTGTGTTCTGGCTGTAAGGCTCTGTCAAGGGCTGCCATCCAACTCTCTAAGCAAAGGTCACTCAGTGGCAGGGATTGGGAAGTATTAGAGAGCTTACAAGGAGGCAGAGATAATGACAAAAATCCAGTATTTTAAGCCCTCTGCCATACCCCTCCCACAAAATCCTCATAATGAACTTTCTATGCTCTGAGGTTTTGGGTTTTTTTAATCAACACTCTGTTGTAAGTTTCACTGAAAATAAATTATATATTTTGCTACATCTCTTCATAACCTGGTTCAACCTTTGGATTTTAGCTACCAATGTACAGAACAGATTAAAAAATAAGCAAGCCCCAATCTCTAAAATAATCTCTATACAGGCCACCTGATGCACAAACACGCCTTATCCTCAGAAAGCAAAATCAGGTCAATAGTGAATTATGGTTTAACCTATTAGCATCCCAACACACCTAATAACCAACAGAGTACCCAATGAGCCTATAACCATATGTGTAGATCAGAAGTCAAAAGTGTTTCTCACAGTGCATTGCAACAAGGATGCCTAACAGCTTCACAATAGGAACAAAGGTGAGGCAAAAGCAACAAAAGGGGCAAATGCCAAATTATAAACTTGAAACCTATAAAATTCAGTGTATTAGAAAAGAAACCATAGCAGTATTTAATGAGTTACTTGGCTGAATCAACAAATTATTGAGGAAATTATTCAGATGATGTGCAGTTAGTTTGGCTTGTTTCCCACCTATAGTGTATTAATTCTCTGATGTAAGGCTCTACAGCTATTATACTAATGACAAATAACACAGTTATTATATTAGTGATTAATAATTTTGCATATGGTTAGTTATACAGGGTATTACCAAGGTCAATTAATAAAAGAAATGAGAAGAACTTGTATCTTGGTGATTTTCTTGGGAAAAACTGCTTAATCATCTTGGTGAAAGTAATAGTGATGAGCAGTGACAGAGTGCAGAGCTGGAGCCTCCAAAATTCCAAATAGCAGCAGATACCACCAACTGAAAAGGTGCTCTGGAGAATCAGCATGAGTCAGAGGGCCAATCCACATTCCACATCCAGCCACTGGCAACAATATAACAACATATTTTTGGAAAACCGAAGTGTGAGAGAGAGATATGGAACAGGTTGATAGCTTTCTGTTTTTTCTGGGAAGACATTCTCAATCTCAATCACTTCCTCACCAGAGTATGGGCCAAGCAGAGTTAGCAAGCATGAAAATACACTTCTTCATCCATCTCATATCACATCATAAAAGAGGAAGGCAGTTGATTTTAAAATCCATCTTAATCTTATCTCAGAATGCTTTTATCAAAGTGCCTTAATTGAAACCATATTGTTATTTATATGGCAAAATTAAGCATATGTGAATGTTTTACTTATCCAAAACTCAGCACTTTAACACAAGCTTTTGCCCTTTTTGAAGTTCATGTTACGTTTTCTGCACTTATAATTGATTTCCTTAAGGTAATCATAAAGTCCCAAAATAATTTCTCCTGTCAAAATATTGAAAGGTGTCTTCATCTTAGCCATTCTGCCATACATCTGCAGCATAAAATCTCATGCCAGGCTATAATCAGTAAGAAGAAAAGCAAAATTCTGGTGTCATTAAGGCTATAGATGTCCCTGCATATCTTATGAGGTAGAAGTTGGCGCGGAATACCGCACAGGAATTTTTCCCTCCTAATTTTCCATCTATCTCCCTCTCTTCAAAGCAGGCTTCCCATGGCATAACGGAAAGTGTGACTGAAAACTTTTACCTTGGTCAGAATTCTCAGTTTCTCCTTAAGTTGCAATGAGACCACATGCCAAGGACTTCGGGGTATACTTGATTTACAGTCTCTTCAGTAGTATTCGAATTAAGGACTCCACATAGAGAAGAAAAATATTTCCTGAACACCCAGCCTCCTATTTTAATTATACAGCTAGCAATTTTTGTATTTTGTTTCCATCAATATATTAGAATTAACTTTGCTAATATAAATGTTTATAAAATCTGTACTACTTTGTTTACAAAGAAAACATTTTAAGAATATGCCAAATCTGTAAGCTACATTTGGCTTTTACAAATATGTACTGTATCTGTCCATCACCTTCTGTTCCACTGATTGAGTTTTAAAACTAATTAGTACAGTATGAATGGAAAAGTTAACCCACCAGTTATGTTCATTTAGTGATGTAAATTATAAACTACCATGACATGATGCACTGGGTGTTACTTAATCTACTATCCCACATGAGATCCTCAGTGAGTTTCTGCCTAAAGCGGTCAGAATCTTAACATTACATTTCCTAAAACAGCCAAAGCAGAGCTGTACAGCTGACTCTGCAGGACAAGAGGAATATGAGCAGAAGTGTGATAAGGTCAAGTGAAGGTGCAACAAATTACTCAGCAAAATATTTTTTGTGTCGATGGTAGTTCCAGGCTATTTTTAATACAATTGGAAAAATACAGGAAAATAAAGAGGAGCAAATGAGACTATTAAGTTGAAAAGACAAAGGAGAGCAGTAAGAACATCCTCAGATCTAATATTTGTAGATGTTACTGAACAGTTGCTCAATAGTAGCACAGGGAACAGAGCTGTAGAGTTCATGTTCCAAGAGTCAGTGAAACCATAGGATCACAAGCAAAATGATGCCTCTTCAGGCAGTTCTGAATCAGCTTAGTGAGTGACAGCAGTGACTACACAGGCTCTCTGATGTGTTACTGCATTATTGAAAGCTAGGAAAAATTCTAGATCAGAGACGCACTGATTTGCTTTAAATGAAAGCAAATTATTTATCCAATGATAATTTAAATGACCTGGAGCTTTTAATTCCAAAAGCTTTCATTAATTTAACCAAACTAAATATTTCCATTTGCACAAAGTTATGTAAGGCACCATAGTATAATCGACATTTAAAAAAAAAAAATCACACAATGACATCAAGATATTTTCATCAAAAACCTAAAGCAATGAGAACAAAAATAGGTTTTTGTTAAATCAAAACAACAGTTTAAATGTTTCAATAAGTAGTAAAATAACAAGATTATGAAGAAACACCTGTGACCTTAAAGAGCCTCTTTATAGATGCTGCTATTCTAATCTATTTTCCTACCAGCTCCACTTTATTATTCTACTAATACTAATTCCAGCAAAGGGAGGAAAGACATGCCAAGTGCCACCTTTTTTTTTCATATCCACTGTGCAATACTCATCTTTCTCCCCAGATCAGGCCTGCTTATACAGGGCTCTGTTTCAATAAGACTAAGAGATACTTGAAGATATTTCAAAGCATTTACACAGGAGTTAGCCACTGTACACCTCAGAAGGTACAAGTGTAGTGTAATTCTCAGAGGAGCACACAGCAGGGACCTTAAGCTGAAGAGAAACTTCCATTATGAGACATTTCTTCCCTTCTGCTGTGCTCCCATACTGACATAGAAGTTTTTAGTTTAAAATTAAAACAGAATGCATTTTCACATTGAGCATCTCTTCTTGCCTCCAGATTAAAAACACAGATTCTATTTTCCTGCTCTTAAGATCAATTACCTTTCATGCTGCAGCCAGCTCTTCCATTTGTTACTTTCATACAATTCTCACAGTCACTTTGTTAGAAGAAAATAAATAAATTCATGCAAATTTCTTAAATCTTAGCATTAACAGTTGTAGACAGTTTATGTTAGGCTAAAGTTATTAACATTGATATTTTAAATTGGGTCTTAAGGGGAAAAGAACTTTTAGAGAGATGATCTGGTCTTGGCTTCCAGAAACATGCTATACAACAATTCAAATTTTCTCCTTTATGACTATAAAATTACATAATTAATTGTTGCAAGTCAAGAAAGACCATAGTTACTTATTCTTGGGCCTTTAACCCCAAAGTCCAAGAGAAAATAAATAAATAAATATAGATTTATGTCTCAAATTCACATAACACCTGGAAATAGCAAGAAGGGTGCCTTATTCTGTCCATCAAGTGTGGTGACAGATTAATAGGAAAAGATATAATATGAACAAAATACTAAAAATAAATCTGTAGTGTCAAAAACTGTGATTGCATTCTCAAGTGTATTTTTGCTTCCACAAAGTTACAACATTAGCATGTCACAAAATATTTTGTGTGTACAGAGCCAGAACGACATTTGCACCTAATGCTCAATGCTCATAAAGGATGAAACTCTGCTCATTACAGAATATATCAAAATGCCTAAAGGTGACATCAAAGAACAGGCAGTGTGGGAATCACATGAAATGTTGTAGACAGCTGACTGTAGGGGGTAGGGGAGGTGGAAACACTGGTATCAATACCAGATTGTGCTAAACGTGCCCTTGTCCCTTTGCATTTGCTGGTAGTGTGCAAACAATGGCACCAATGCTCTTCAGGGTGTATTCTGTCCACAAAACCAGGCAGACACAATATTTGATACTTTTGATTCAACTTGGCCATTCAGCACTTGACCTACAGCCCTCCAAAGAATGCTTCCTTTGAGTATGGAAGGCTTCACATTAAGCCCTTACATAACTAGCACATGGTGTACATGACATTTTTCACACGCCTTTTACAGACTTACTAAAAACTTCCAAAACAGACTCACACACACTACCACAATTATGCATCTAAATACAACTCCAATTCAAAATTGCATTAAAGTTGATATCGATTGGACACATTAAATAGAAAATAATTAATTTATTAATTTATAAATAATTTTAAAAGTAATTTTCAGAGTATCAATTACATCTCTCTAAATAAGAGTTAAGTTTGCTGGATTCTAGATATGTTAGTCATGAAAATGCGTTGTTAATGTGCCTCCACA
This sequence comes from Falcunculus frontatus, assembly GCA_013398115.1. Lineage (NCBI taxonomy): Eukaryota > Metazoa > Chordata > Aves > Passeriformes > Falcunculus > Falcunculus frontatus. The sequence goes on along the minus strand of VZRV01002758.1, from coordinate 4,392,134 downwards.
ATGTTATGCCACCTGCCACTGAAACTTTCCACGAAAGACTACTCTCTTCAAGGCCGGTTTGTGAGTTAAAATTTTTAAAGAATAGAACTTTTCCTAAATAAAAAATAATCATCTGCAAATGAAGCTGAACAAAGACCTAGCATGTTTAAAGAGTTTCTGATGCTCCATTAAGATCACTAGGGACATAAAAATGGTCTGACAAATTCTAATGTTCCAAAAGGGATTGTGTTTAAATTGATTTTAAGTCAAAATAACAAATTACTTTTCTTGTACATTCTAAGAAAACTCCTAGTGAATCTAAGAGTGCATTATGTGATCTTGGGTAGCAAAATGTACATTCTTTGAACTTGAAAGAATTGAATTCATGCTTAAAGGGAGTTGCAGTTCATTATTACAACACTATGCACAAAATTATTTCTTTTGGTTTTACATGCTTTTCTCCTCAGTATTATGCCAGATTCTGGTTTGAAATTACAGAATTTCTGTAGACAACAGAGAACTGCAGAAGCAAAAGCTCAAGATAGGATAAAAGAAACAAAATCTTCTAACTTTCCAGTTTTTTAATCCAGAAATTTTTTTGTTATTTGTCTAGATTTTTGAGATTCTTGTCAGTGCCGTTTCTGAGCTTCTTACATATATTAATGGATTTGTTCTCCCCAAGTAGCTCCAAGACAGAAATATAAACTGCCACATTACAGAGGATAAAAATAATACTTTCTTCACCCAAAATCACTCAAAAATACTTTGGGCAACGCTGGAAACTGAACCCACGTTCATATGTACAAAGCTCATTTATGGAGTCAGTCAGTGAGGATGGATGTGGTAGTTGTGATGTAATAATCTACACTTTACATGCATTAAGTCTCAGTAACAAGAAAGGAACGGCCTCAAAAAAGGTCAAATCCGTACCCAGCCAGGCACTTAAATTACCAGCAGAACTGGAAACAAACTCCCTGAGAACTTGCATCTATGATTTGGAAAAGCATTTACAAGATGACTGCATTTTTGCATTTTGTAGTATAATCTGACCAGGAAAAAAAAAAAGGAATATATACAGAAAAAAAAAAAAAGAAAAAGATATTTCACTGCTATTTGAAATAAAGGCTTAGCCCAAAAGAAGGAAAGAAGATGGAAGTGGCAGCCACATTTGCATGTTCTATCAAAGATACGTTTCTGCTGTTGAAAACTGGGGAAATTAAGAGAAGATTAGCCCTGAAGGTGATGTACTCTGCAACTATGCCCCATATTTTTTGCGCTGGCTTACGTGTGCTTAAAATGCCTACAATCCTGAAGCTGTAACAGCAATAAAAGTGTTCAGGAATGAAAGCTCGCTTGTACTATTGCCTTTGTCAACTTAGCAATGGCTGCTTTTGAGAAATATCCTTTTAACCTTGAAAAGGATTGATGTCTTCATGCAGTGATGTATGGGGATATCTGCTCAGTAGCTATGAGCAGTCACTTCACCTTGCAGGCTACAGCTATCTGTAGAGATCTCTGCAGTTGCAGGAACTTGTATAATCACTGAGTAGTATGGGCATTGGCTGGATTTATAACCACTGCTCTAACAGTGCAGTTGAATCCCGTTGTCATGTTTGGGGAAGTTGTATCACAACTGAAACCAAATTAGAAGTTTCAAGAAAAAAAAAAAACCCGATTATGTTGATTTGTTAATATGATCATGGAATTCTGATACCATGACAAATTTTGTTGCATGCAGTATTAATCCAAATAACAGTTAGAAAACACTACTGTAAGATTAAAAGAAACACCTGACAAACTCTACTATACCCATGACTCCGATGTAAAACACCAGACTACCTTTCCATCCAGCAATGACCCAAATTACTCAAAATGTCATTCTGACTCCTTTTTAACAGCTTCTTACTTTTTCATGACACCTAATAACGAGCTATTCGGGACAGCAAGGAGCTAGCTCAAGGAATGTGTTGCAGGATGAATACAAATGCCACTAGCAATGAAAAAAGCAACAGAAATTATGTTAGTGGTCCAAATATCATAGGGTAATTGTATTTTAGCCTTCATTCACTACACGAAATCTTGAAGTGCTCAAGTTTTCCAGCTATTGACCTGGGAAAATAAAATGAAACCATTAAAAACAAACCCTCTCTTCCCCAAAAAACAAACAACCGAGACCAAACCCTAACACAAAATAACACTCCAACACCCACCTTAAATTCTCTGAAGTATCAACAGACAAGGTTAAGTTAGCTCATGATGTGTTAAGTTAGTTCATGTTCTGTTCAACAGAAACTGATACAATTATTCCTTCCTTCTCTACCTACCCAATAGAAAATGCAAGTTATGGACTGAGTTGCCTTTGCCCCCTATTTTTTACTGATTTATTCAGCATTCTTAAAGCTTACTGTCACACTTCAGAAGGGTTTGACACATATTTGGAATTTCCTGGGTGTATTTTGTCTTCCCACTTGGATATTTCTACTCCATATATTACATGTGTTCAACACATCTCACGTATCTGAGACACGACGGTGTCACTGTTCACTGTAAAAATACCAATGTGTACGCATTTCCAGCCAAGAAATCCCAAAGAACAAGATGCCATGGCAGGGAATCAGGAATGGGCTGATATTTTTCTTACTAAAAAGCACCATATTTACAGAGCACCATATTATACTTTCTCTCAAAATAACACCAGCAGAGAACTGAGCCATTTGTGCCAAACCAATCTCCAATGGAGTAGAGCTGGGGAGAGTGAAGACAACCATGTAAATCTCTACCTAGAAAGCCTTCAGAGAGGACTACAAGTATAGGTAGCACCAATTGTTAAGGCTCCAAGTAGCAAGGCAGAACAAGGTGCATGAAAGGGACAGGGTGGAAAGAAAGAATGTAATGAAGTCAATTCAGTAATGCTCAAGAGTAGTCTGTGTCCACATTTAAGCGTTTATCTGTCTACACGTGTATGATCCTCCCTGTTGTGAAAAAAATAGCAACTCCGCAAGCCCTAGGGAAGATCAGTCAAACAATAAGGGAAAAACAATCACTTTTCCCCACTATAGATGGCACCATCAGCTTTAAGGAGAGCAATATTTTTGTCACTGCCTTTGCAGAATCCGAATTTTCCTCTGACTCTCTGTATGGTCAGCGATTGCTTTAATGTCAGGGCTCAAAGAGCAGAAGAGAAGCTGCAGAACTGTTGAAAATACATGAGCCAGAGACAGGGACCAAATGAATGAGTCCTATGTATAACGCATGAGACTTGACAGATCTGTAGAAGCTGCTGCTAAATGATTCACAAACCTAAGAGAACCAAACTGACAACTTCAGCAGTCTTTCTGAGAAATACTACTTTTGTCAGCCAAATTTCAAGAATTTCTAAAGTCTTCCAAAAGAAAACGAGTAGAGTTCCTCAAGACCAAGCAATAGTAAGAGCAACATGAGTAGCACCTCGGGATCAGAAAGGTAAAAAAGAAATTTAAAGGTAAAACATTAAACATGGTAGATTTAAATCCACATAGCCAATAACAGGGGGGAATCATAAACATAAACAGAAAAACATAAATTAAAAAACCCCACCCCTATGGCTCTTTGCATTTAAGCTTAATAAAACTGAGATGACAGCAGAACTGGAACAGTTACTCATTGCTAAAGGCAAAGTTATGTATGTTAAAACAGTGTAAATGCCATCACCTAAAACATGTCACAAACAATGTTCCTCAGCAACTGGTTTTATAATCCACTCTACTGAAAAGAGCTTCTCTGAGTGCAGCAATGCATAAAACATCTCCTAAATTCCAAGCTAGCATGACAGCTTTGTTACCACAGGCAGTGTTTGCTCGCATATGAGGGTAAGGTCTGTAGATACTGAAAGCACATGGTTCTTTAGATACCTGCTTTTGAAAGGGTGTTGAAGTCATTTGTTGTCTCAAGGCAGAAAGGCTCACTAATATATTTGCCAAGACTAAAAGAGAGAAAAAGGGAAAAGTCTTTCATTCCATGTTTAATGACTGTTACCTTTCCCTAAAACAGAATATAAACATGTAAGAGTCCCAGCTAATCTTGTGTTTAGAAATGTGCATGGAAATATGCATGCCTTTGAAATCCAGATTGCCTCTCCTTCCTTCAACATCACAGGCAGAAACCGAGCCTTAATTCAACACTGGATTTGATGCATTTACATGCATTATTTACATTCCCTGTTCCTGGGAATCAATATGTCACTGCTTCAGCCAGCCAAACATCCAAATCACTTTTCAGTGTAACCTTCCTGCCACGATTCCACTGACAAGAACACAGATGCATTCAAATTTAAGGGACTTCCTAGGTAAACACTTGCTTGAAGACCTATGCAGAGAGCTGGGGAAATTATACTAATTGCACTCATAGCAACCACTTCTGCCCATCTACAACTTTAAGTAAAACAGGCAAACATTTCAATCTTTAATGAAAAAAAGAGAAAACAAGACAAGTAAACAGAATAATAAGAATCAATTCCTAGAGTATAACTAAACTCATAAAATTTCCCCCTGGAGAAGCAAATGTTCATCCAGCTGGTTGCTTTCCCTTCACTCCAGTAACCACTATTCATAGTTTGACACAAAAGTGTTCTAGATATAGCAAGGCCTGATTTCAGTGGCACTGATCTGTTGGTGCAACTTATCTCAGCCATTTGCCCATCACTTTGCAAGCCATCCTCATGCTGCCATTGCCATTAGCAGCTTCCACCAGTCATGCCTTGCATCCAAAGCTTCTCCAAACCTCACAGAGTCCCCTCTGAATTTCTTCTCTCTTTTCTAGACTGTTTCCTTTCCATGTTTAGATGAGTGGCCTAAAATTTTTCATTTTTCTTCTTGTTAGAAAAGCATCTTAAATATGCCACCACATCTTGCACAATGCAATAACACTTCAGGTCCATTTGCTAATCCTTTCACTGCATCTCCTCCTCTCCCCCAAACACATCAATTGCATCTTCCATCACCACTCCTCTTCCAATCTCCTTGGGAAGGCTGAGGATGGATTTTGCTTTTTGCTCCATTACCTTGGCTCCAAGTCTTTCAGCCATTGCTCCTAAAACATTTATTCTTCCTTTTGTTACCCAGGGCTTCCACATGAAGGAGACCAACGTGCTGCAGAGAAAGCATCTGGTTCAACAATCCATATGCATTTAAACTCACACCCAGATTCCTAAATAATTTTTCCAAAACAAGATTATTATTTTTGTCAGGTATGAACAGACTAATCCCTGCCTGGCCCATAATGCACTTGGAATTATCTTCTTCCACCCATTAAGTCTGTGTTTTTCACATTTGTCAAACTAAAATAGATATACAAAAGTGTCTTCAAGGCTTCAGATAACTAGGTTGGTATGATAACTGGTTAAAACACTGACATCTGTTTCTATCACTAACATGCTAGTTCCTGTTTCAGGGAGGAAACAAATATAATTCTTTAAAATCCTATTGCAAAAGGCAATAGAGAAAAGTTGTGGAAGATGAAGAACTGGGCAATCAGTAAAATCTTTTAGGGTTGGTATAACATGTTCTTTTGCATAATAGAATTCCTATTTGGTATTAGGAAAAAGGAACTGTTTCTGTGAACTTTTAAATTTTTCATTCATCGATATTTCCCAGTTATCACATAAACAGGCTTGCAAGATTTCTAATTGAGAAAACTGTGTATCAATTACCATTAATTACATGCTTCCAAGGCAAAAGTCAATATTTTGGCTTGTTTTAAGTTGCTGAAACAGGGAGATGGGATGGAGTAAACACTGGAGAAAAAAAAAGCCAAAACCAAAAAATTAATCCAAAAAGGAGGGTTAGAGAGAGGGGGAAAAGGGTAAGATCGTTGCTACCTAAACTGCCATAAAAAACAAGCCAACTTTTGTAGTTTTTGACCCTGCAATGATATGGAACAGCCAGTTTGGTAAACATTATTCGATATTTACCATCAGAGCCTCAAAGGAAAAATCTTCATGGATATTTGAATCTCCCTTTGCTTCTCTTAAACTTGTCAGTGAAGAAAGATATCTCACGCTTTTAGCCACCATCAACACAAAAAGATAAAATTGAATACATCCAACTCAGTCCTAGAAAATGCAATCTTGGGAACAAATGTTCCTTCTCTCCCATACACACACATTTATCCCTGGTGGCAGCAATAGAAAAAACCACGTTTGAGCATACTTATGTAAGCGAGAAAAAAATTGTTTAGTAAGCAAAGTTAAAACTTATCTAATATGCAAAATCGCCTTGTCTGGATAACATATAAAAGCCATTTAAAAAATTAACAATGCAAAATACAGTTAGGTTTCCACATTTAAGCACAAACAGGAGCACCGGCTAATTGTCATGTACGTATTTATCTTTGCATGTGGAAGCTTCCTCAGAGTTTTCTTTTTCTGCAATGAATTTAAACGTGTCACAATATATTCAACCATGGCATACTTGGTAACAAGGACTACAGAAGAATTGTCCCTTGTGCAGTGAAGTTATGCGTAATACAAGATACCAATTTGATAAGCTGAAAAAGGCATAGCAAGTCTATTATCATTGTTTAAAAAAAATTGGCCTTTTTTTTTTTTTTTTTGCAGATACAGTTATGTAAAGGAAGAAGCAGACATATTTATTTGCTAATACTGATGGGGGGAAAGAGTTTTGACTTAAAGAACAACACCACTAACGGCAGTCATTCTTTTTTCTTAGACAGTGACAGAATTTCAAACCCTTAGTACTGCACAAAGTCTAGGAAGCAAACCTGTTCCCAAAATTTTTTATGCCAAATAGAAAGTTATTCCAATATAGCCAAACCTCATAAAAATGGAAATTTTAAAATCACAAGTTGAGATGTACATTTTTCAATAAAATAACCTGATATGCTAATTTTTTTTTTCTTTTTAATATATGAAACATAAACATTCCTTTTTTTACAAAAATACAAGACAAAATAAGGCCTGTTTCATATTTCCTCAGCTGGAGAATTACACTCAAAATACAAGCATGTATCTGTGAAAGGTTGATATGTGTTTCCCATTTTCTAGTTCAATTTAAGACAAATTTTTTGCACAAAGCTCTGTCCTCCAGCTTATTCTTTCATTTTTCACGCCCATATTTAAACCAACATCCTTGGGCTTACTAGTTAAGTCCTGTCCAGTTTCCTAAGCCAGTTGTCTGGAACTGAGGAGCTGGATCTTTACTTCTGTATAAAATTTCTAACCAATAGGTGAATCAAGTAATAGTAACTCATTAGGTGGGTTAATGCCACACCTCACAGAAATGTGTTAGAAGAACCCTCTAAATTATGATCCCATGTAAATTAATACATATCATCCTGGGCTGCAGATTTAATCTGAGAGGCATGCACAATTCACGTTTCGTGCACACTTCAAGAATTAGGCATTTTAAAACATTACAGACAAAAATACTTCTGCTTCCCAGTGGCTGGAGTACTTCTTTTATCCAATAGCCCAGTGGCTAAATCACTTGTTCAGGAAAGCACTGCACAGTGTTGTCTCTTCAGCCTGAGGAGGCTGAAATATGTGTATTTCCCTGCAGAAAGTACATCCCTGGCCATACACGGGGTGTCTGGTGTGACATAATTCACATTCCCACTGACGCCACGCCACTGAGCAAACCATGATTCATGATTTACTGGACCAGAAAGAGGACAGATTCATTGCACGACCGTGACACTCTCCTCCAGAGATAAAGATGTTCTCTTGGGAGAATACCTCAACCCCTTCACCCAGGCTATCTTCAATTGAATGAGCATATGATGGTCTACTGTCCACATACACTTGATCTTAGTTAGGTCTGAGATAACTAAGTTTGATCTTACCAGTCAAAATATAAGCAGAGTCTTTGATACTACAGCTAACAATACAGTTACAAGAAAGAAAAACGAAGGATTCATAAGGTGATACTGACCACTGAGCACTAAATGTAAAAGAGTCCTCACTAGTCTCATTCTCAAATCACAGTGCCTCTGGTAGATTGACCACAGCTAGCAGGTAAATCACTTAACCCCCAAGCAGAACAGGGGAGAAAGTTGGAAGGGCAAAAAGTACATGAACGATCAAGATACAAACAGTTCAATAAGTGATGAAAAAGAAAGGAAGAAAAGCAACCTCTCACCATCAGTGGACTTATGCCCAGCCAGAGTGATGCCCCAGCAACAGCTATCCTGGAAAAAACTCTCCCCCTCTTCCCCCACTCCCCACCCAAACACACACATTTTATTGCTAAGCATAACATCATATGCTATGAGAGATACATCCTTTTGGTCAGTTGGGGTCAGCTGTCGCAGCTCCATCCCCTCCCAGCATCTTGCCCACCCCCAGTCTACTCACTGAGGTGACAAAGTGAGAAACAAAGGTGGCCTTGATGCTGTGCAAGGACTATTCATCAATAGCTAAAACATTGGTGTGTTATCAGCATTAGTTTTGTCACCAGCCTAAAACACAGCATTGTTTGGACTGCCATGAAGAAAATCAGCCAAATTTTCCACCCTCAGCTGAAGTCAGTACATGCTGAATCAGCTCTGCCTTCACACTCCTTTTAATTTCCAGGCCCCTACATCTGTCTTCTTTCACAGAACTAAATGTGCAAACAAGCAGAATCACCTTAGGATCCTCAGCTCAGGAAACAGACTTTTGAAGACTTGCATGTTTAGGAGCTGGCTTGAGATGCTGCATCCAGCTGCTATAAATCAAGATTTCCTTTTAGTCATTTCCACCGTTATTCAGCCACTACCCATGGGAGCACAAGGATGCCATGAGATGAGAAATACTAACATGTGGAAAAGCTGAAGATGTATTAGCACAACTGCTGCTATCACTGCAGCCCATGGAGGGCAAATGAACTCAATTCTTCTCTTTTTGTATGGGTATAAACAGTTCTTTTTTGAAAGAAAAAAAAAAGCACTATCTCTAAATGGACGATTAATATATTATAGGAAGGCTATACTTTATAGCAGGAACAAGGAAAGGTCTCATTCTGACCTAAATGAATACCTATAGAAAAATCACTCATTACCTCCAAACTTTGAGAGTATTTACAGCTGGAGACAAACACTGCACCTTCAAACATCAGACTTACTTGTAGGGTGCCCTGAGACCTTGGTAAGTGGGTCCTACAGCTGCAAAAGATTACAAGTCATTTACACCACTACAAAATGTTCTACAACAGTTGCAGCTTAACAGCAGCTACTCAAATCTGTCAGCACAGGCTGCAGAACAAATGCTCACCCCAGCTCGGTTCCTTCAGTGGCATTTTGGCACTGCCACCAGGCTGACAGCTGCTCTGGCTGGTGCTTTGTAGCACATAAGGAAGACTTGAGTGGGACCAACACAACCCAACAGGAGCAGGGACAGCCCTCGTCCCTGGAGGAGGGAGGAGAGAGCACTGTCACACTTCTGGGTCTCAGCTGAACTCTGCTTGCTCCAGCCCTACAGAGATTTTACCACCAGAGGGAAAGGTACTCCAGCCTGTGACACAGAGTTCTTTATAGTGGTAACTTCCCATGGCTGCAGCCAGCCACATGCAAGCATGGCACAGATCTGCTGTTTGCTTGTCATTCCTGGGCAAGCTATGTCTGGATTAGATCTACAAGTGTATTCTAGCTCCATAAATAATAAGCCCACTTTCATCTCTTGCCAAAGAACCAGGAAGACTGCAGTTAGCATTAATTCCGGCACACATCTGCAGAAGGGACTTGTCCTTTCAACCTAGAAATCTTGCCTGCATTTCAGTATCTTTTTATAGAAGACATGACATAGACTGCAACCCATGTGATGCCACTGTGCTATTCAAGCCAATTTGCATTTTTCAAGCAGGATTTCCTGATACATTCTGCCATGTATTTCAAGATTTATTGAGGATGTTCCCATCATTCCTTGTTGCTGTCCTCAGTAAAACCAAATTTTCCTTGGCAAAAATTTTTTGTCTATATTACAGTGTATATTGATTAAACACACGATGTAGAAAATTAAATGGGCAGTGAAAATACACATGGCTCTTTTCTAGAGTGAAATGTTTTCAAAAGGCATTATTCTATGCTGATTGAACTTAGTTACAAAGAAATTTGCAAATTTACTTGATTGGTACCTCCTAAGCTATGTTAATAAAGACATTCTTTCATCATTACTTATGGGATGCATCTATGAATTTAAGGTAGGATGCACAAAACAGCCCCTGTTAGATGACACACTCCCAGCTGAGTGAAGTTTTATTAAAGAATATTGGTTTTTTCCAACTGCAGTGGCAAGCCTAAGCTGGGTTTTGTGAGCACAGGAATGCTATATACCACTGTCTAGATCCAGACAACACACAGACTTTGGTTGGATTTCTGTACCAGGTGCCCAAATCTCTGCTGTACCCTTTACAAAATGAATACCAGCTGCCCGTAAGTAGCACACAGGAGGAGAGGAGACACAGGAGTGGTGACAGTGCCTGGCTTGTAGAGGTGTTTGTGAGGAGAGCACGTAGCTCCTTTTACACTTCTTGCCCCAAAGCATGAGGCAGAGCTGACTGTGCAACCACCATCCCCAGGGCCTGACTGTCCACTCCATTTCACATGTCATGGTTGTGCAGTGGAAATCAATGAAGTTGTACAGCCAGAAAATTGGTGAAACAGAGACTGGCCCTCACCCCCTGAAGGGGTTTCAGTTCACTGGTGGGAAAAACAATCCTTGTACATACATTTGTCAATCTGGTCCCATTTATGTCAATTAAAAGTATTGCTTTTGACTTCAAGGGAGTCTAGTCACATTTGTGTACTGTTCAGAATGTGCTCTGGAGACTTTTCAAGAGAAAAGCCTTTTTTTCAGGTAGAAGTTTAAAGCCAGTACACACTAATGATGAATGGTATTTAAATAAAGTTAGCAATGTTCTTTAAATTTGAAGATGCAAGGTATTCAAATGTTCTAACGCAAAATAGCAGGTTTCTGATCAATAACATTTTTGAATGCCTATAATTAACCCTCAACATCTGACAGAAATAAAGACAAGGTCTTTAATCTAAGGTTGATAATTTAAACAAGGTAAAACTTTTAAGTTGTGTACAAATTTACACATTCTCTTTTAGAAAAATTCATAAATTCACATGGAACAGAAGATGCCATGCAGTGAACTGAAGTTTACCAGCAGAGTGTAGGGCCCAATGAAATGATGGCTACTGACCCACACAGCGACCTTTGCTTACATTCTCACCAAACAATCACTGCTGATGTCTGTTACAAAAAGGATAGAATAATAACAGGATACACTCTAGGCAAGATGGTAACCTCTCCCTCCACTTAAAGTTGTTTTCAAGTTTTTCACACTGATGCCATCAAAAAGTTAGTAAACTGTGGCCTTTTTTTTCATGCAAAATAATAAGTGCCCATAACTTAATAAAGTTGATTATTAACATTATTTTTTTCCCTCTTGACTTAAAATAGAATAGATCATGTGGCATTGCCAGGCATGTAAACTTAACCTAGGAGCTCAGTTAACTGAGGAATATAGCATAGGAGTAACATTAAAAACAGTGTGATTCACCCTAAAACAAACAAAAAAGACATTAAACATTTTGCAACAAAAATTAAAAAGAAAGGTGGATGTGGAATGAGATTAGGTTTTGTATTATGAAAGAGTATGAAAAAGTAGACAATAGGCAGAGCACACAAAGGAGAGAACCAAGAAGAAAAAATGGAGTGTTTTTCACTATGTCATTATTTCAGGTTCTTCCTAAAAGAAGAATCAGTCCTGCCAGAATAAATACATGGTGGGTTTTTATTCAGGGAAAAAAAACCTGTTACAGTTGTATCATAACTCTTTTAAGCATGGAAATATGCTAATCAGAATGTGTGCTAACTACGCCAAAAGATTTTCTCTGATTTCCAAAAATAACTACTTCACTGACAGGGAGAGTTTTTAGATTAATCTAAGTACTACAACATTCTCATTTTGAAGAGGAATCCCTCTATGCCAAAACATAAGAATTCCATTCTACCTCTACAAAGTATCAGTGCATAGTTTTTCTGTGTATTAAAGAAGATTTTAAAGTTATAAGAGTACAGGGAACATTGTGTGGTTTTTTAATACTCACCTGTCACGGTTTAGGAATGGTATCCCTCAATTAATACTCCCACTAAAAAGAAAACCACAGGCCACTCCCCTCCCCATGAGAGACACAAAAGGCAGAGATTACAGGTTGAGATAAGAAGACTTTACTGGATGAAATAATCAGAACATCATTTTTTAAAGGTGACTAAGATTAGGAAGGTTACTGCAATAAAAACTGAGTGTTCAGACACCTGTCTGCCAAAGCTGTATCCCCTATTAGCCATGTCCAGCCTGAAGCAAAGTTAGACTAAGATACAAAGCTTGAGAAGTTAAAATAGTTTTGAACAGGAAATTAATCTTTTTTTTTTTTAAAGTGTATCTATATTTTGCAAGACCCCAGGATATTACAGAAACTGTCAGAAACAAACCTTTAACAGCTAATTAACCAGAGAAGTTTATCCTTTTCAGGAGGACAGAGCACCTGCTGAAGACAGGTAGCTTACAAAGACCATGATGAAAATAAAAATACCCCAGAGTGCAATATGCGGAAAGAAGCCAAGAAGCCACATCCACTTACACAAATTAGTATGTATTACTGCTAGATCTTTTTTTTTTTTTTTTTTTTGGTAGAACACTGCACATGTTACACACAGCAGCATACACTTCTTTGGGTACCAAATGCCTGGAACATCAGCAGCACCCAGCCTGCATCCTGAAGGAGAGCTCAGGGCAGGTCTGAATGCCCAGTGAATTACTGTCTTCATCTAATGAAGCACAACCACTTCCACGTCCTGTTTACAGACACATCACAGTGATGCATAGATCTTGCTAAAGGCAGAATTACATAGCAACACTCTTTGAAGAAATTTAGATGAAAACACAGGTCTTATAACAAATTGGGCTGCTATTTCCTTGTGATTCTTCCACTAACTGATTCAACTAAACATGACAGAGTTTTACTAAAAATATTGAATCTTTATATAAATCTTTACGCATTTCTCTCTATTCAGCTTCATAAATGAAAGAAAGATTTTGATTAATTGTAAGAAATAAGTTACATGAGATAGCTTCTGGTCTCTGTCACACAGGAAGGATTACAAACAAGTTGTGTCTGAGCTTGCACTGTAACCTTCCACCTCTGAGCACCACCCTAGGGACCCGTTCATCAATATAACCACTGCCCTCCTCTGAGCACGAAGGGAGATCAGGGCTAGCATGCCACAGGCAGCCTTCTCCTATGATCACTGAACTCAAAATGTTTTAGTCAGACATGAAAGAGGGAAGATAGATAAAAACCAGCCTGACCTCCTCAACATCCATGGGGAGACTAAGAAGCTGCAAGCCATCAGGGCAAGGCTGGACTACGATACAGATGCTGTAATGGAACTGCACAGTTGGTGGCACAGCCTCAGCCTGATTTTTGATGCAAAAAAAACCACACTGTCTGGAAAAAAGAACGCAGAGATGACCTGAGTTGGTGAAGTCATATTTCCCTTCACATTTTGCCAGGGTAAAGAAGACAATCAGTTTTCACTCCTGATGCAATCCTATGAACTGAGAGGAATAACAGGTTGCATAGGATTCAGCGTCATTTTCAACAAGGCAAAAAGATCCAAATTTATCTTCACTGTAATTTAGCACAATTTGGCTTGTTAGGAATCCTGAAAAAGTACCAATGACCTGATGAAGTCCACTGTTCATGCTAGGAAAGGCATCCTTGTCAAAGCTGGGACTTATTCATGGGTGCACCAATTTCAGTTTACAGGAAGAGACTCTGTGCACTGGCTCTGTGCTAAAGTGAAAGAAAATCATCTAAAAAACTAAACTTTCTGACACAACTCACAGAACATCTAAAAACGTCTTCTAACTACACTATGGAAAAAAAAAAATTGAAACCTATGAAAAAGTTTAGAACATGGAGTATGGAATATGCCCAACACTTTACGCAGTGGGTTCCAGCTTTTAGTAAGGTATTTGCATCCCAGCTTCCGTCCGCCTTTATGGCAAGTGAAGCTGAGATTTTCACAGAACATCCCTCTTTTTTTCCTTTCCAAACAAAGCACTTCTATTCAAAACACTGATTAACACTCTCCTTTTAAACAATAAAAAAGCACTCTACCTGGAAGCAATCCAGTGTTTTATCTTGTAGATCTATCACGCATCTCATGCTTCGAGCTTCTTTGCTCTAAGGCATTTCAGAAGAAGCACTTAGATAAAAGCCTACCCCAGCACAAGGATGTTACCACAATAAATGGTAGGTAGGCAGCATCAGCACCCACACCTGGGCACCAACACTGCAGCAAGCCCCGTGCTCCTTTGTAACGAGGAGCCTGGGCTGCAGAAGATGATTTCACCAACTGATGTTTTGAATGCTTAAAAATCCTATGGTGACACTTCCAAGAGTAGATGTACTTTCTTATTATGCTATTACGAGCATTTTTATATTCTTTTTCTCTCCATGCAGCCTTACAATCACTTATCAATTGTACCACTCCAGGGGCACGGCCTAGTGCTGTTTCAGTGGGAATTAGTGTTGATTGCCCCACTGTACATCACCTATGTTAGCTTTTCCTTAAAAGGTTCTACTTAGATCCTGCTGTTTTATAGTTCAATTTAGGTCCTACTGTTTTGTAATTCAGATATAGCACACAGAAGGGTTTGGGTTTACCCCGGGATATGTTTTACAGAACTACATTTAAAACCAACATTCACTTTTATTGAAATCATTCCTGCTGTAAGTTTTAGTCTGCTTGAGTGAAAAAGAATATAACATTTCTACAGTGATGAAATACAGGACCTTTTCTATGCAGAAAAAAAAAATTGCCACAATAAAAAATTTATTTAAATGTTCATTCTATTTTTTTCTCTTTGTAAATGTAGAGTACCTCCCTTTCCTGAGGTTCAATATACACAGGGTATATTTTGTAAAACTTAAGTCTTACCCAAACCATCCACACACAGATTAATGTTACTAAAAAGCCTCACTTGGAGAGTGGAGGATTTGCTTTGTTCAACAGGTACCAGACACTGGTATCTCATTTCAAGTGTGGCCTTCACTACAGAGAATTAAGAGCTGTGAAGAAAATCAGTGGGCTATTATCACATTTTATCCTGTGTTCTTCACAGCATTTCACCCAATCCTTTCGAGATCAAAGACATTTTGATCCAAAGCCTTCTGCAAGTCAGCTCGACATCTACCAAGGTCTGCACGAGAAAGGTGCTGTGGCTCTGCCTCTGCTGATCCACCCAGGCACAGCTGGGCCACGGAGCTGAGCTACAGCTGGCCCTGGGAACCCCACACTGTATTGCTCTGTGCTTGTAGTACTATCTAATTCTCTGCCAAGAAAAAGCCATTTGAGGAAAATTTAAATGCCTTCTGCTATTTCTGGCACAGGGAAGGACTGCGAGGCATTGTTGCATCCATCTGCATTTTCAGCACTGAACAGCATGTTGTTTATTCCATGTCAAGCATCAGATTTCCTCATATGAAAGACAGAAAATACCTGTGCAGCCTTTTAGATTGGGGAAAGTAAAACAAAATCACAATAAGAACTCCGAGAGGAATCGGGCTGGGTCGCATCTCTTAACAGTTGTCAACAATGAGCTGATCACAGAGTGGTTGCCAGTCTGCTGACAGCAGGAGAGTTACCATAGCAAATTCTATAAAAATAAAGAAACAAAACAACAGTTACAGTAACACTGATAAATCCATTACCCTCTTACCAATACATTATGCCTATGGAACACTGAGGTACTTGATGAAGGCCCTGTCACTGCCAGACAGTTTTTCTATCTGAAATAAAGCATGAATTAATTTATGATATGCAACGGAAATGGACATTGCTTTTGCTAACTCATAAAACTTCATCAGATCTATGACTGCATTTCAGCTTCTTCTAACTTCTGGGTGAATGCTTCTCATATGTTTTAACATATTTTGCAAAACCTTATTTTCCAAAATCCTGAACTTTTACACAAAACATCAGTATAGGGGCACTTACATTAAATTAGACTTTCTAGTCTCCAGTTAGTAGATCCTACTCTATGGATTCAAAATTAAACTTTCAATACATGTTTTAGTTCCCCGCCTAGGAAACTAGAAAGAAATCCTTGGGCACTTTAAGTATCCAATATCCTACCGCTTGAATCTGAAAGAGCTGCTATTTAACATCTGTTCACATAGAGATCATATAGATGCAATCCATGTTTTGTAAATGTGTGTGTGTGCATATACACACAGAATAAACATATGCAGTAAATGTCAGCTCAATGCACAACCTACTCATACACAGAAATATATTTTACTGCTCCTTTCCATTTATTAAGCCATATTCATGAAACTCCAGAGCCTAAAAAGAACTAGTCTGGACCTCATGTAGAGATGGCTGAGCCAAAACCCGTTCAACCGCTTCACCCCTCTGTCATTTCTCTCTCCATTGACATTCATTGATACATAAACAGGGAGGATGTATCCAAGCAAAGTGGCACATTACTAATTACACCATCTTCATTAATACTGCATTATGTGGCTCTGTGCTGTAGAGAATTGACAATGCAAAAAGATGTCAAGAGCTTATCAAAATGTGCATATAAATATTTGGTCCAATTTTTAACACGAACATACTAGCAGTCTCTGCTTCAACAGCCCAAACTGGGAAAAGGGTCGTTTATCAGCTGCTAAACAGGAACAAAAGGCAAATAGCCTTAATTTCCTAAACACTCAGCGCTATTTGCATCTTTCCTGTGCCCCTTAGATAATTAGGCATCACTGCAGAATAAGAAATTCTCACTGTGCTATAGAGATATCTGTCTGTAAACAGAGCACTTCCATTTGTAAAAAAGTCTTAACAAAAAGACAGATAAGGAGAGGTCTTTATCAGAGTCACACAGAACTTTAGAAAAATCACTGCGTAAGGACCAGTCAGAAGGAAGATTTCTAGACAGGAAATACCAAAATAAATAGGAAGACATCCTTTTGACCAAGTCTAAGAGGAAGACTGAATCTTACATTTGGTTTACTTATAACCGTTTAAAAATATCTAAAGAAGCAACCAGCCTCAGTCAGAGTCACAATATTGTGTGCCCACAATCGGTGTGGATTTAAATGAAAACAGCAATTGTGGATTGTTTTCACAAGGGCAAGAGATCAGGATTAAATAAAGAGGTATTGCAGCAACTTTGAGTGCTGCAGAGTCTGCAAAGGATCACTCGTTTCGGCAAGTTCCTCGCCCATGTACTGATTAATGCTTTTCACCGCTGAGCAAGGATTTACGTTTTCAGCAACAAATAACTGCAAGCAGGACAAATACAAGGAGAACATGCAGAATCTCTTTTGTTCTTTCCACCTTTCTCTGGTTCTCTTAGAGACTAAGAATTTGGCACTTGAGCACTGGCAGAACATATACTATTTTAAGTAACATGTACACACACAACTGTGACCAGCCACAATGAACCAAATGAATAAATACACAGATAAGTAGAGTATTCTTCATCCAAGTTTAACTCTACAACTATCTCAAACTGCTGCTCCCAGGACAGAGACAAAAAGCTTTCCCAGAGACAGGAATGGATTTTTTTCTGCCCATATTTAAAGCCTTTCTTCCACTTTGCCACTTTGTGAGAAGCCTCATTGAGCACTTCTTACACAGAACTGAGATCCCAGATGGTACCCTACTGTATTTTGGGTAATATTTTTGTCAGAACTACAGTCAGTAATAATTAGAAATTAATAACTCAAGGGACACATTGTCCTGAGAAGCCTATCAAGCTCTCTTTTAATCTTGTAATTACAAGTTCAAACACCTTCTGTCAAGTAAAAATCTATGCATTCTAAGAAATATTTCAGTCATTAGTGTAGAATTTCATTCATTTACAGACAGCAGTGTACTAATTACAGTCAGCATGGAATTTGGAGATGACCTAGTAAATTTTCTGCTTCTTCTTCATTTATTTATCTCTGATGGTTATTTTTTATGCTGCTAAGATGCAAATACAGATTCATGCAACTAAAATAAAGTTTCCTAAAACCTGTTTATTTTTACTGAGTTTTCTTGGGATGAAGTTAACTTTCTTCATAGCAGCCTGTATAATCTGTTCTCTGCATTTGAAGGTGAAACAGTGTTTGTGTCACACCAACATTTTGGCTACTGCTGAACAGTTCTTGCCAAGGCAAACACCAGGAACCAAGGCTTTCTCTCCAACCTCACATACACAGTGAGGTCAGCAGGTTAGGGGTGGGCAAAAGGCTAGAAGGGGACTCAGCTAGAACAGCTGCCTCCACTGACTAAACAGACATTCCATTCCATACAATGCCGTGCTTAGCAAGAAAATCTCAGGGAAATGGATAGGATGTAGGGATGTTCATGATGGCATTTGTCTTCCCAAGAAATCATTACACATATTTGATAGGAGAGGGAGAGAGGGTTAGGGCAGGAGTTTTGCTACTGGCTGGAGTCAGCCCACCACATCACTCTTTCTAAATATTTTCTGTAGCTATTATCTATCTTGCCTCCTGTGCATTTCATTCACTGCATTCAAATCACCACTTAAGTAATCTAGCAAGAGCAATTCCCTGCATACCTTCCTCAGTGAAAATAGGCCACCTCTTCCTTCAAGCTGACCTTGGTAAAAAAGCAAAGTCATCAAAATCTCAAAACTAAGCACATAATCTGGAACAAGGAATATATTTAATTTGATATATAGAGTCATAGAATATTCTGTGTTGGAAGGGTGATCCACATGGATCATCAAAGCCCAGCTCCTGGCCCTGCACAGCCCCAAAAATCACATTATGTGCCTGAGAGTATTGTCCAAACCCTTCCTGAGCTCTGTCAGGCTTGCTGATGTAACCACTTCCCTGAGGAGTATTTTCCAGCATCTGATCACCCTGTGGGTAAAAAAAAGTTTTTCCCAATATCCAACCTAAACCTCCCCTGACACAGCTTCACAGGTCCTATCTCTGGTCACCACAGAGAAGAGATCAGTCTTGCCCCTCTGCTTCCACCTGTGAGGAAGCTGGAGACCACTTTTATCTATATAAATATAGACAAAATGTTTTCCAAATATTGAGCTTTGAGGGCTTTTATTTTTAAACAAGTATTACATGAGAAAAATAATTTTCTATTTCTATTCTAATATTTCTATTGAGGGTACCAATATCACCCTGCAATTTTGGTGCAAACTGATCAAATTCTCCTGCTGATCACCAACTGATCAATATTTACTAGAAGAGTATGAAGAACTACTGAACAATTTCAGTAGTACTAAACAACTTCAAGGACTACTGAAGAATGTTCTTCTACATAGACAAGGCTTTCACAGTACAACTGTTTAATATTCCAGAATACCCATGCAGTGATAATTCTGTTTAAACATTTACATAAGGGAGACCACTGCTCCATCAGACCACGCCACATTTGGAAACATATCTTCCCACACGATAATAGTCTGCTTCTGCCCTACATCACTCTGGCACAGGAACAACACCTTTCTGTATTGGTAAGGCACCCAGGTAACTAGGCAAGATCTTGAATCCCAGTGACTAGTCTTGCAATTTTGATAGGCAGACTGTAGGGAGGGAGCAACCAATTTCCATCTGTACCCAAGCAAACAGGCTGAAGAGAGCAGAATGTTCATAACTAAGCAGAATGTGTCAAATATCAAGCTTTCATCAGTTGAAGGCAAATCTTCAAATGCTTTGAAATGCCAAGCCTTTCCCCTTAACAGCTGCAAGTGAGCCATTTTCTCCCAGTTCCACACCAAACCTAACACCAGTGTAAAATCAATACCCGTGTTTCAATAGCCAGAGTTACAAATACCCACAGAAAGATTATTATGAAGTCCCTTTCTCCCTTTAAACTATTTAAACACCAAATATGCAACTATTATTGAGGAAAACTGACAACACAAGAAATGTTTCTTTGAAATCAAATTGAGGTACTGGAAAAGGAGTTGTACAAAACAAATGGTTTGATCAGTCTTTGCCATTGTGGCTTAGTTTTTCTTCTCTAACTTCAGGTCTCAAAGCCTAAACAAATAATAACAAAACCTATTTGATGGGTTCCCAGCAGAGAAAGACCGTACAAGAGCTACAGAAATACCTGTGAATAGCATTGCCTGTTATTGCTCTCTATCAGTATGTAGCATGCCATGCTAAATACAATGCACGTGAACAATAGAGGGGATTCAATTTCCGTGCAAAAAAAAGCAATTCATTATGCTGACTGCAAACAGTATGGGATGGAGGGGAGCAAGAATCAATGAAAAGCGGGGTTATTTGACTGTATGCACAGATTTAACTGCTGACATAAACATGTACTCTTCAAAGTCAGGTGTACAAAAGGCTTCCATGAATCTTTTGAATCCTTTCTTTTAGTGACTAATAACAATAAAAGTGACACTGTCTGGCTACATATGGATTATAAAGGAGCAACTACAAACACTAGCATTTTGAGAGCAAAGAAAAGGTTTTCGGTGTTTCTTTACAAGCAAAGAACACAGGAAAATAAAATTACGAGGATATTCACATAACTGAACTCTATTACATTTGATGGCGATAGCTTCCACTTTTACCATATTTTCAACACTTCCCAGAAGCAAGGAGGGCAGTGGTGGCCTAATGCCTTATTTATGGAACAGAGACAAGTAACAGACACTTGTCTTCTGCTTCCATTTATTGCTGCAGTAACGTAATAGACGACACCACAGAAACCATAAAGTTGCAAGATCTCCTCCAGGAAAAAATGCATAACACCATAGGAAAACTCATTCACAGTATATCATTTACATCACAGTTATTCTTAGAGCCCCCACTAGCCCAGGCATGTGCAGAAGTGCATAACTGGACTCTGATTCACCTGGTGAATGGTGGAAAGGGGGTCATAACACTTACATGGCCTTTTCCCAGTGAAAAACATTCTTCATCCTTTAAAAAAATCCTAAAAATAATCCATTCTCTTCCAGCATATCTGCTCCTGCCTAGACAGGGAAAGGAGTTTCAAACTGAAATGTCTGCAGTCTAAATAGCATTTCTCATCTTTCATCCTAGTTTTACAATCTGCAGCAGAGAGATGAAGACAACAAACCAGGAGAGTGTAGACAAAAATCCCAAATTGTGTATTTATCAGATTTCACCCCTTCTCTTCCCTTATCTTTCCTGTGGAGAGTAGTTAAAAGCCCACACCAATAAAATTATAAGCATTTGCTTGAAAGTATGAGGTGGAGAGGGTAAATATAGCTTCACTTTATTTTCCTAATGTCTGCCTCCCAAACAGGAACAAGGACTCCTTACTAAGGAGCAATCATTATTCTGCAAGCAGAGACAAAGAAAGATATTGAAAAGGTTACTTTTGAGGCTGGTACCTTTTGGAAGAACAAAACCATTACTTGACCAGAAAATTCAGTGTCTCATTCACATTTCCTAATGTTTTGTATCTAATAGTGAAAAAGCTTCCCTCCCATTAAAATCTGAATAAAACTCTATTAAAAAAACCAGCCAAGGAAGTGTTTCCAGATTGGCTTCAACTCAACAGAAACACATCAAAAGTGAAGACATGCAGAATAATGATGTATTGAGAAATTTCCAGTAATAAATAATACCACAATGCTTTGATTTTGGGGTATTCCTAGAAAAGCAACTGACAAGAACTGACAAATATCTTGTTCAAACCAACAGGATTTCTAGGCTAAGCGAGATGTGGCCTAAACTCTGACTCCACTCCTGCTTCTTAGGGTCCTTCAACCTAATCCTTTGCACACTTAATCTTTGTTGGCTCAGATTTGCTAGCAGTTTGTTGCTTTGTTCTTCTTTTAAAAGACTCTGAAGCTGGAACAAGCACTAATTAGAACATTTCCAGTGAAACAGGTTTTCACCTGGAAGATATCCAAGATACGGTGGGATTACTTTCTAGCTAAAGCAGCTGAAATTAAAATCTTCAAAATTAAAAATGGGCAACTTCTGTGCAATTTTGTTGTACAGCATCATCAAAACACTCCAGTCTTGTTCTAATGTGGAAAAAAAGGACAAAACCTGTAATCCCAAAAAACTGCTGAGAATCAGAACTGTTCTCTCTGTTCATTTTTCATAGAATACTCAAGATACTCAATAGTGTATGAGCGTACCCATAGTGTATGAAATCAAACTGCTTTGTTATTATAATTTTATGGGGGAAAAAAATATAAAGGAACCTACTAAATCATTACTTAGACACTTGTTTTTTACTGCAAGTACAGAAATTGAAAGTTACTTTCAACAGCTCTTAAATTCTAAATCCTTAGACAACATTTTGAAGTAGAATCTCCAGGCCTACATTGCTTGATCTCATCTGAAAGTGTGGCACCAACATGCTGTGAGGATGTAGCAGAGATGGGCTCACACTAGCACACAGATGTTCTTATGCCAGAGACATCACCAGACTCATGTGCTGTAACAAAATAAGGATGAAAGGAAGTATTAACTTGGGACCTTCCTTTGTTTCTTCCTGCTTTACCAAGATATCTTCCTCTATAATTTGCATAAAAATAATTATGGGCTTTTTGAAGTAAAAGATCTTTTTGAATCAGGTCTTACGGGCTTTGCCAAATACCACTTCTTCAGACTCTAAGCCAGGCTTCCACATTAGCTCAGTCACCACTTAAACATAACTACCTAACAATCTGGAAAAGTACCAACTATACGCAATAAAAGCACAAGCATAAGAAATATTATTACTCCTAAACATAAATCAAATGCCAGTGATAATTCCCCATAGTGCTGAAAGAGTATGTGTAAGAAAAGAATGATATATTCCTTAAAAATTACTGTCCTCATTTATTAAATCCTCCAGATGTATTTCACAGACCTTGTCTGTCCCTAATAATCTTCTTTTATGTTCCTTAATGCAACATTGACAGGCAGTCAAAGTTTTCAGGGGGGACACTGGCATGCTTTTGTGCCTAATATTCCAAACCACATGCCCATCAGAGATTCACCAATCCCATGGAGGTGTTTACATCCAAAAACCAAACTCAGAGTCTGGAGATCAAAGCAAGTATGAGCACATATAACAGTGTCTTTGCCACATTAAGTGATTTTATCACGCCCCTTGATCAAAAAAGAACAGTGAGATCTGACACTGCAGGTATTCAGCAGCACATCACCTGCAGAAAATGGTTTACAAAGCTGCATTTACAAAAACATTTGTAAACTTTTGCAACTTTTTTGAATTGATTTGAATTGATGCTGCATCTGGAAAATCTTTATAATCTATACATATAGCTAGTACCATAGACATGGGTAGGAATGGATCAGAATATACCAAGACTTGCCATTAAAAGGCCAAAGAGACAACTTCAGTTTGACACAGGAAGAAGAAGAAAAAAAACCAAAATCCATAGCACTGCCAACGCCTTGGCCCTGCAGGAGCGCAAAGAACTTGTTAATTGGGATCCCAAGGTGCTCTCAAGCAGCTGCCCATGCTGTACATTACAACACAAACTACAGCTCCCCCATGGTCTCTGCCAGACTTGGAAAATAGAACAGGAAAGGAGAAAGGATTCTCCCTCCTCATCTCCATGTCTGGTACAACAGGTTAACACACCAATACATCCAATCATACCCCTAGACAAGCCCATCTCTATTAATAGCCGAGTTTGAAGCCTCACAAAAAGATTAACACTGTCATCCTGACCATTACTATGGCTGAAGGGGGACACCCTTGCTCTGGCTGGATACAGGTGATAGAACTCTTACACTTTTATTCCATTACTGACTTGTGATATGATGAACACACAGACTGTTGGAGTTGAGGTGAGGATTTCACTGCTTTTCACCTCATTTCCCCTCAAGCCCTCACCTTCTCAGAACATTGTAACTGCTGACAAGACTTTGTTCTGCAGTTTATACTATACATACATAGTTCATTAAATACTTGTATATTCTCAGATCTTTATTTTCCTATTTGTACTTATTGATTTCAATTCTTCTCCACTATTATTGTCTTCTCACAACTGAGTTACGGGTATGAAGTATTTTAAACTCATCTGTGTGAAAGAGCCATGGAAAAGCAAACTACATTGCCTTAAAGGTTTGATAGCTTTATATAGTCACAAATTAATTTTCTGCAAAATAAAATATGAAAAGTGTCCACTATAAGTAATGCTGGGAAAATTCATCTCATTCCACTGAAAATAATATATTCAAAAGTTAAAAATAAAGTCTTTCAAGAAAAATAATCTAATTGGGGGTACAACTTCTCTTTTGCATTCATGAAGTTTAAACTTTCTCTGTAGGTTTAAATCTCTTCCCACTCGTCTTTTCTTTTTCAGCCAGAAAACCAACAGCACCGAGGTCCCAGTGATGAGGAATGACTCACCAGCAAGTGCTGAGTCACAATCACACCGAATACACTCTTACATCTTGATGGAGCATCAAATTCAATAGCTTTGCTTAGTCACTTGATCTTGCCCTAATTCCTATGATTCACTCAATTTCAAAACTTTGATTTCTGATTTCTTGTTTTTGCTTGCAATATATATTCAGTTGTATAACTCTTATACGACCCTTAAAGCAGAATTGTTGCAAGCCATCACTAACCCTCAGTCAGATCCCAGGCTTCAGGCACAAGGTGTGTCACTTATCAAATCCAAGTGGCCAATATGCCACAGTGCACTTTGGATTAATTTGGAAGTGCTGATCTCCCACTCCTTGCACACCTACAGAGAATTCCAGCTGACATCAGAAGATACATGCATTAGGATTTCATCCTGCCCTGACTCATGCCAGCAACAACCCACCATCAGCTAAAAGTGTGACCTTTCTCTGGGAGGGCACCTCAGCCTGACAAGGTAAGACACAAGAAGCGAGTGCTCAGCAGTTTATGCAGAGGGTGAGGTATTTGACCATGATTAAACAAGCCAGTGTTGGAGTGACAGATTTCCAATTCCTTAGTCATTTCAGTTTGTTACCTTTTGTCCTGTCTGAAGGTAGATAAAGCAAAATTACTTTACCCAACCATTTATCTGTTCATCCAGCTACTTATATATGGAAGAAGCTAAGTTTGGCCTGAATTCAACTAAGGTAATAAATGTATTTCTCTCCACAGAAATTGACAGCAATGTTTTATCTAATTACTCCTAACATTTCAGTAATAATCCAGAGAACTTCTCTAAAAGGTTTCAGGCAGGCTAGCGGGGGGGATGAAGGAAACTCATCACGGAGAGAGGGAAAGGCAGATGCAGTGAATAGGTTTCTGATGATTACCACATTGCAGTACCTACAGGAGGCAATTATCACTACATTGTTATTTATTCTTCTGTCTTCAGGCACAGTTTTTGTGCTTCCTCACTGTCCATTTCTGCAGCAGCTGCACTTAAAATTGTTGTGCTGGATTAGTGGTTAATAAGCCTGTTAATGCTGAAGGCACTCAGCCAGTTATGTACATTTGGAAAAGTTTCCCTTATGAAAAGATGCTGTGAGAAAGGCAGGG
Organism: Falcunculus frontatus; assembly: GCA_013398115.1. Classification (NCBI taxonomy): domain Eukaryota; kingdom Metazoa; phylum Chordata; class Aves; order Passeriformes; genus Falcunculus; species Falcunculus frontatus. The sequence continues at coordinate 4,366,648 of VZRV01002758.1, read as the reverse complement.
GTCATCTCTGGGGATTTCTGGGAATAAAACAGCCCACACAATCATACAGAGTTCACAGAAATCCTACAATAAAGGTTATATATCTTTACCTTTGCTGAAGGAACTACAGCTTTGAAGCTTCTTTGGCCATCTATTCTAACTTTAACAATAGTCAATAAAAGTATGAAGAAAAAAACCAGCCAAGTGAAAAAATAAGTATTTAACCTTTTGTCATAACAAATGAAGTATAGGTCATATGTTCTCCATAGGCTGCAGGTTCCCAAGTCCTCCTTCAGGCATTTACTATGATACTACATTTTTTAAAGAGGCTCACATTAATTACAAGCTCTTTTCTCTAAATTCTTGTCATTCTCCATTACATATTCTAATGTAAGTAAATTGAAGCCATATCTCAATCAGTCTAAAGGACTCTGCAAGAAGTGCCTTTCCTACAGGTACCCAAGATTCACAAAACTATCCTGACACTATTGCTCTAGACATCCAAGATCTACCCCTAAAACAGGAAGCAAAGACAGCCATGACAAAATTAATTGTACCTCTGCCTTCCCACCTCCACCTAGGCTGAATTACTGGATGTCTGTATCAGTGAGAGCATGAAGCAGAATGCTTCAAGAGAAGAAATAAGATATCCACCCCAAAGCAAGTCATATCTTGGTGTCTTAACACTCAACTGGTTCTGATGCAGGCAGGGGATAAGCTTGAATCCAGACCTCACGCTATGGTGGAAAGAATGCTGTGGTGGGTATAGTAAAAGCAATCTTAGCACCTGCCTGTCCTCTTAAAATTCCACTTTACTCAAAAAGCTGAAACATTTTAGTTCAAACGTAACTATCTTGAAGCTTTAGACAGAAAGGAGACATTTTTTGACACACTGATTTTGTTTCTACTGAGAACAATACCACGAAAATACCAAGCAACTTTATTTAAAACTACCACCTCCTTTGTGTAGAAATACAAAACACCACCCTGCTCAAAAGATATGTGCTTGTATTTCTAATTATCAGTGCCAGCAGCTGTGGGGCAGCCAATACCTCCCTTCTTTACAAAGCTTTGACATGATAAATGTTAGAGAGCTGCTACTGATATCAAAACTAACCAGCAGGACCACAGCTGGAGAGAAAAAGAGGCAGAAGATCAGGAAAAAAGTAGTAAATACTATAGGTATGGCATGCTTTTATATGCCTTATTTATTCAAACTGTAAAAAACACCTTCTAAAATCCTCAAATCCTGTTTTTAACAGGGCTGTGTGCTCATGCAGCTCTGTGACCTTGATACACAGTAAGAGCCAATACAGTTACTGAAGACTGATTTCAATAACTTTCTGGAAAGGGTCCAAAGCAGGTTCTGCAGTCTCTGCATCAAAGACAACACAAAAAAAGGAAGGCAGAATGTAGCTGCTCTTAAATCTGGTGTAAGGCTTACGCAGTTTTCTGCAACAACTTCATTATAACGTATTTTCTATGGGGAGGTGTCCTTGTTCTGGCCAGGACAGGGTTAATTTTTTCCAGTATCCAGGAGGGGACATGGCCAGGGTATGGAGGTTATTCTGTACCACCTCACATCACTGTCTGGGTGCAGGAAAAAGACTCTCTTCCAGGGAGAAGTGGCTCCTTCCCTAGCACAGGGAGATGTCCAGTATTGTCTATTATTTGTTGTGTTTTCTGTGTGAATCGTTTCTCTTCTTGCACCCTCTGTCATTAGGATTGTTGCTGTTACTGTTTGTTTTCTTATCTCATTCCTGTTTCCAGTAAATTTTTCTTATCTCAACCAACAATCTTTGCCTTTGGGCCTCCAATTCTCCTCTCCATTCCGAAGTGGGGAAATGGGTGGAAAAGTGGGGGAATGAGAGGCAGTGTGGTTTTGGTGGGAGCACTAAATTAGGGAATACCATTCCTAAACCATGACAGGAGTGTCAGGCAACTGCACCCCACCTACTACTTAACATGGCTCCGCACCGGGGTTAGCAAAGAAGTACCACATTTCTATTCTTTCATCAAACAGTGCAATGTTTGCTTAAGCACCGTTTTTTCTAATCCGTGGAAGAGTTTTACTTCAGAATTGTGGGGCTTTGTCCATTATTGCCACGGGAAAGTGCTGCAATGCTGGTGTTTTCCTTTTTAAAATGCTCCATTACTAAGTATTTGCTAGTTTAAATATAGTTATCCATTCAGCTACCAAAATATTTTAGTCTACCATTGGACTTAGCAAAGCAAAGAAGAAAAAAAAAGCCCACACCAACCAACACTGGTAATCTATGCAGTAGCCAAGTGTATCAGAATATCAGTTTATATACAGAAATTAGGATCTTCTTATTCAGAATGCAAATCTCTTCAATCCTTAAGTGTTCCATCAGGAGTCTTGGACTGCACCTCTCTGTACACAACTTAAGCTGCTTTCTGCAGGATGCCAAATATATTCACAGAAACAGAGCATTACTAAAACAAATATCAAGGCACAAACAAAGCCAGACTTTAACCAATGATTGAACAGAGCCAGTTCAGTCTCTTCAGTGATAGAAATGCTCTTGATGTCTTTTCACATCTCACTGGAAACTATTTAAACAATGGCCTTTTCATATCTTTGTTCACACAGATCTTTCCGTGAAACATTTACCCATGACCAAGTGGACTTTATTGCTCATTGCTGATTGGTCAAGTAGTGCTTCTTGTGTTCACTGGATGTGCAATGTTTGCAATGAGCTTGAGGTAAGGAAGTTTGTCAAAACTCTAGAGAATAAAATCTGGAAAGATCAAGGTTCATCAGTCTGTTAGCAGAGGGGAAAGGAAATTTAAAAAAAAAAAAAATCTCAGCTTTTTAAGATTTTGGTCCTGGCTCCAGAGCAAAATCCTTTGGGAAGATGGCTAAGTGCACCCTCAGGTCCCTAAAGCTACCAGCAAGGTCTAAGAGATGTGACAAATCAAGAATTCATTATGATGCTGCTGTCAGAGCCCTCAGCAGATGTGTCCATCTGAGGAGAAAAGCCACCTACATAGTTACAAATAAGGTCTAATATCTATAGTTCATTCCCTTAAAAATTGCCAGAATTACAGCACTAAGTACTCATCATTATTCCTGAGGGCTTTTTGTACTCCAGTTATTTAAGAAAGCAAACAAAACAAACAAACACTAACCAAAACAAACACCAAAAATAAAACCCAGAAAACCCCAAATCAAAGAAAATAGCTTAAGGGGTAATTTGTATTCTGAATCACAGCACAAGTTTGAATGCTGCAAAAAGGAATCCATTTCTTTCTACATGGCCTCTTAATGAGTTACCAATTTTTGTCTTTTTGTCATCCAACATTTCCTTTTCAGGATCTCATGGGGCACGTGGAAAAACACCTTTCTCAAGCAGAGATGGAATGATTCTAACCATGTCAGCTGATTGGCAGAATTCTGACAGATGTCACATACATATTAGCAGGTAGGAGATAGGAATTAGGGGGGAAGCAAAAGGAAGGGTGTTCTTGTTGAAGTAATTACCAAGCACATTGCAGCCAAAACTAACATTTTTTTAACCTGCCAGTTTATCACCTCCCTCAAGTTTCCTGTCAAGAGAGACTGCTGAACACTTTTCAAATTTGCAGTTTGGTTTATTTTACTTACACGGGAAGCAAATGCCACACTTAAAGGGATATCACAGAAAAATAGACAATATGTCTCTACTCTCGTATTCTTGAAGTTATATCTTGACTATGTCCTTTCTCTTGACCCATTGATACGAGGCAGAGAAGAGTAACCTGTGAAGTAAGTAAGCATTGCTGCAAAACGGAGGTCTTCTTGAAATAGTCATTGCAACTGCATTGCTGGTTAGACAAGTGTTTTATCAATTGCAAGTCCACAGCATCTTTTCTCCTCCACCTTTTCCAAATAATAATGAATATTAGCTAATTATAAATTGTTACATGTCTTGCACAGCAACAAAGAAGATAAGAAAAATCTTAAATAAAAAGTTGTAAAGATATGCTTAATGTGCTGTAAGCACAAAGTAGCCAAGGCAAGTACTTTCTTCGTGATTTTATTCTGCAAGTATAAGATCACATATATCTTTCATCACATTTGCTAATGTATGTTCATCATTCCCAACAAAAGTATTTCTGAGATCAGCATTTACTACAAAAACTGAAACGTTACAACATCTTCCAACATGGACTCCACTGTTTCACCTTCCAGTAATGTTGAAACAACATCCTGCCATCCATCTTTAGAATAAAATAAGGTAGTATTGCTCTTATTTTCTGCTACAATGATAAAATCTTACTTCTTTGATTCTGTGCTTGTTCCCTTTTATGCTCCAGATAACTCATTAAAACTTCACATGTTCTGTCTTCAGTATAAACCTAATAGTCCAACTTTTTTTATTTTCCTACCTTCACTGTAGGTTAAAATATTACGCAGTTAAACTCCTAAATACACTCCAGACACCACCTAACTCATTTTTACAACAGTGCCAATGAATCCAAGTGCAACCACACTACAAATTCAGAATCCTTCCAAGCCAGCAAGTAAGAAGGGTGTTTTTCCACAAACAGTTCTAGACAAGAGGCAAAGGATCCCAAAATTTGCATCTTCACCATCATGAAATAACTTTTTTCCAGCATCAAATTAAAGGTCCTTAAGCAACGTCTAGAGGGCGCTCCAAATTAATTTTTTTTTTTTTTTTAAATATTTAAAATTGTCTGCTGAGAGGGAAAGAGAAAATCCAGATACTTTTTGACTAAAAAACCGAAACAAATAGACAAAACAAAAAAACCCAATAACTGGCAAAAAGTGAGTATCTTTTGTAATGGAAAAAGTCATGGACGGAATGAAGCACTACTCAAGTACTTTTCCCAGTACTGAAGACTCAATAGAAAACAAATACAGCCACAAAAAAAACCAAACCCACAGAGGAAAAAGAAAAATAGATAGGAACCCATTATTTTACATTCCTTCTAAAACCTTGATGTTATAGAGGCATAACACAGGCTTCGTATTTCTGGCCCAGCTGGAAGCAAGAAATACAAGAAGGAATTGTGATTTACGTAGTTTGCATGAAACACCTAACTCAGTTTTGTACATCTTAAAGAACTAGGTATTTATGTAAATATTGAAAATAAATCTGATAAAAAGTGTTTATGGGCTAATTGCAGTTCTTCTAGCACCCTAGAAGGATTCATGGCTGTTTATGTCACCACATTATTGCTCACAACACAATAGAGCAGCAGCTGTTCCAGCCACCACATAAAACTGCGGTGGATACATTTTGTAAGTAAGCAGGACACAACCTGATGATTAGCCAAGTACAGCACCCTGAAAGAAGAGGACTAATGATGACAATTCTGATTACAAGGAGACATCACTGGCAGGAAGAAATGTGCAATCATGCTACTTTCCAGTGATGATCCTGGATTTTCTCTTGTGTACAAGGTGCCATTGATCTAATTGCTCCACCTAAGTAGAAAAGCTGATGGAGTATTTCAGCTTTTCTATTATGCAGCTTGTTATTGAAGCATTTCAATATGCTTCAATAACAGTATGTTATTTGTGCTATTCCTGTTTCTTGTTCACCCCCCAGATGTAGCTAACTGTTAGTCTGATAAATCTGTTCTGTAACTATCACAAATGGCCCAGTTACAAAAACTCCTACCTTACTGTAGTCAGATTGGAGCAAAACATGGCATCTTACACAGATGTTGCTGTGAACACACCAGTACAGTATGTAAAACATTCATAAAATCATAGAATCTTTACAGTTGGAAAAGACCTTTAGGTTCATCAAGTCTAACTGTTAACTCAGCACTACCAAGTCCGCTAGTAAACTGTGTCCCAAAGTACCACATATAAATATTATTTAAACACTTCCAAGGATGGTGATTCCACCGCTTCCAATGCTTGATCAATATGCAATCCAAAACTTCCCTGGAACAACTATATATTTGAGACCACTTTAGATAAAGATATATATTACCCTCACATAACTTTTGCCTCCATCTTTCCCACTGGATTTTTACTTTTCTTCAGCACATCATCCACCAGTCAGTTATAGCAGGTAGCAAAAGTCTTTCATCTTACACAGACAAGGTAAGGTAGCAGCAGTCAGTAAGTTTTGGGCAGAAGAAACTGATATCAAAAATAAGCCTTCTTTTTTTTCAAAAGAAAAACCTAAAAACTACATTGTGTAAACAAAAACCTGACAGGGTTTTCTCATGCCCACAACCGAAACAAAGTGCTGGAAAAGTTTCCAGAGACCATCTAGTCTGTCCTAAAGATGGATTATTTATATCTAGAGCAGTATGTACCAAATGGCTAGTTCAACCCACTTACAGAAAGTAATCATTCCACATAATTCAGAATATAATTATACAGTATGAATGATACCAAGAGAAAGGCAGGAAAGTCCCAACAGAAAATGGGGGTTTCAGAGCTAGACTGTGGGACAGGGTCAATGCTTGCACTTCTGGAGGCTGGAGAGAAGAGCTGATAGAGGTGGACAGGTATTTTCCATTCCAAAACAGTCCCAATTTTTTTTTTTTTCTTCTCCAGTGCTGCTCCTTTATTCTCTAACTTACTCATTGAAAAAACAGAACTTGCCTTTCTGAGGTGACTAAGAGATGCAGTCTGATACTTCTGACACTCCAGCCCCCTCTTAAGTTTTATCTGGAGTGGGAGGAGCAGCTTGGGATGGTGATAAGAAGACAAGCAGGAGTAGCAAATTAGTTATAAAAAACTAAATGTTCTGCTAAAACACCAAAGTCTATGAGCAAAACTTTGTTCAAGGAAAGACAGAAAATGTACTTACTCTAGAAGGACTCCAAATTACTGTTTTTATTTTTATTTACAGGAAACAACCACAGAAGGCAATATAGTTTGAAAATACACAGATCTGAAAGCTACAACTTTTATTTCATAAAGCTGGTAGAGAAAGAGACAGAAAGAAATGGATTTTTCCTTCTCACAAGATTTTCCCTCATTTTCCCCATCTCAATCAAAAACTCTACAGCCAGCCAAGCCACCGGGATTCAGATCAGCTCTAACACTGCTACATGCCACAATGCAAGAGGCTCGGATTGTCACAAGAGCTTAGAGAAGCACATTAGGACACTGTAGCTTCCCTCAGTAGCACACAGATATCATTGCAACAAAAACAGAAAGTGGGACTGGCTTTGGAGAAGAATCAAACCAGTGGAAACATTCCCACATAGATGGGGCTGCAGATGAACTTTCGTCAGCACCACCAAAGGGGCACTCTCACAGCTGCTAAAGAAAATGGATCTCTCCTCATTTTGTGTCAGAGAAGAAGCAGCTGTTGAAAGTCAGCCTATGCCAGTCCAGCCCATCTGCTCAACACTCACTGCAGAAGCACACACAGTGGGATACAGAGAGGGAAAGCAGAGCATCCACACAGGCCATCCTTTGCACAACAAGGGGTACAATAGCAACTGGTGTCTAGGCCACAAAGCACCTCAGAAATCACTTTGGATCCTTTACTTATGTCATACAGGTCATTATGTTCTTACAGAGGTTTTCTTTGTCCATGCAGCCCTAGACTAAAGGAAATCCTCAGCGAACAGCTCTCGTTATACGAGGTCCAGAGAGCATCTGAGCTCAGGAGAGAGCACAGGAAGTGAAAACAGGTTTTTCTGCCATCACCTTCCCAAGACTATCTGTATGTCTCACCAGGACCAGCAGGGTCCTTCATCCACGGTAAGCACTATTTGTGAAAATCCACATGGAGCTCCGGGTCCTGAGCAGCCTCTCTCCCCCAGTTCCTCCTTCAGGTCCTGCCACCAACCAGCATCTCTCCTGAGGTGTGTAGCAAACACCCACACAGAATGACCCCACTCTCAGGAGACTCTGAGGAGCCAGCTGGGTCCACAGGATGACAGCTCAACCTTCCCCCCCAGAAAGGTGACATCGAGTACGCTTCTCCAGTGAGACAAACTGAGATGGTTTTCCCTGGAGATGATTCTGAAGACACCACCTCATGCTACAGTGAATGACTTTGCACAAGATATCATGCAAGGGGTCCAGAGGCTTAGTTTGCAGATGAATGCACTAATATAAATGCATAATTAGGTCTCTTGTATACACACAGAATTAACTCTTCCCATTGCCAAGCAGGTCAGTCCAATAGCTCCCAAACAACAAACATGAGCTTCATGGAGCTGCCTTTCTTTTTCGCTCATGCCTCTCTCAGAAATGCTGGGGATTCTTCAAACTTTACTTCTAAAATGCACAAACTATTTTGTAAGCCAAAACCAATATATTTTCCTCTCCCCACTCCCAATGAATTTAGCCTCCATCAGATAAAGAGGACTCTCTGAAAAGAGTCCTATCTTCCAGCCTGAGCAATTAATCATCTTAGTAAGGGTGGACTGGAAAAAGTCAAAGAATACACTGCATAAGAGAAAATCCTGTATTTTTTCCATTTCTCCCTTTGGAAAACAAAGAAAAAAAAACCCTAAGCCAAACCAATGAATTCTGAAACAATGCAGCTTTAAAGGTTTTCCCAGCAAGCAAAATAGCAAAATGTACTGAATGATTAATAAATGCATTTTGTGACTAGAAGGATGAACTGCTAAAGGCAAGTCACATTTTGTGCAGCGATTTCTTAAAAAGCCATGTTGAGTAAGGACATGTTTTGGACCCAATACACTTACATAACGATACAACTATTGCTTGAATTGATACCAAATATTAAATTATCAAGAACTCCAACCAACAACTGAAAAAACCTCCCACTCTTCAATATTCCTGTTGCACTAGGCAAGCTCACTGAAATAAGCTGTTTGCTAAAAGGCTGTTCAGAGAAGACCATTGTCAGTACTTAATAGCTGATACGGACCATTGAGTAGGCAAAGCATCTATGCTCTGCAGAGTGAAAACTGCTTACCTGGGACAGATCTATTAGGCTGTGCAGCTTCATTGATAGGAATAAAATTATAGACATGACAGTACCGCTGAGGATATTAGTTCGTAAGGGAATGAGGCTAAAAGATTGCTGTAGTAACTGATAGACTGTTAAGGCCTGGAATGCCTATTATTTTTCCCATTCCTGATTTCTTAGCATTGTCATTCCAGTGCTAATTACCTAATTAAAGGAGCTGTGTGATATTAACAGCACATCTACTTCTTGTGGTGAGCTGAAAAGACTGAAGATTGAAAACACATGGTCTCTTGCCATCTTTGGAACAATGACAAAGCAATATTTGCAAAAGAAATAACGTGCTATTTGTTTAAAAAGTCCCTAAATTCTCCATGAACATCAAGTTCATAACCCGCTGACAAACAGAGCACCTGTGAGTTACCCCCAGCCTCAGAACACCAAGAAAATGGCATTTATAGTGAAACACAAAGTGCAAGGAGAAGAGAAGAGGCAACACTTCACAGGGAAACAAACAGGCAATTCCCCTGTCATTTTGGGTATCAGATACCACGATTCCCAGTGTCAGCACACAAGTGCAAGTTTTTAGTTAGCAACTTGCAAACAACAGTTAGGAAAGTCTTGGGGAGTATACAGTGTTCTCGATTGGCAGCAGGGGACCAGGAACCCTGGAAGCAAGATTATTTCACAGATGTAAAACAGCAGCAGAACTGCTTGGTGCACTGCTTGGACTTTAAACACAACATTCATTAACCGGAGATGTGTGTGAGACAATTCCATACAGAGGAAGCATGAAAAGCTTTCTGGTTTGAACATGTCTCTGGCGGTGTGACTGGGTCAAAAAGTGGGTTGACTCTTCTAAAACAGTTAAATTTTCTGAAAAAACAGCAACAAAAAAACCATGGATCAGTAGTTTTACAAGCACTTTATTCCTATCCACTCTGTGCCAAAATGATCAATAACAGCTTATTCCTCAAGCTTGGCCTAATTCACCATATTCTACTAGTGATACTGAGTGGCTTAATTTTTCAATGTTAAATTAGTGGTATCTTGAAAGAATAGATCTTTTTTTGAATAGGCAAAGCAATAATTGGGCACTTATAGAGAGCAAAGAGTATAATACAGGTGCCCTGATGCATAAAATTGATGTATGCAACTGTTATAATTGCTTTTGAAAATACTGGCCTTGATGTTGAGAAAAATAAGCAATCCATCAAGAGAGTTGAACACATTCTTTTAGCCAAACTTAGAAAAATTCCTCTTTGCACTCTACCATTCCCTTCTACTCCCAGTCTTCTCTTGCCTTGTCAAGAGCCCTTCCAAAACATATAACCAACACTACCCACAAAGTTATTCAAACAAACAAAATCACAGTACTTGGACAGCTATTGATCCCATCTTTACAATTTTAGATTGTGCTCAAGAACCGAGAAATGGTTTTCCTTTGATTGTTCCATGGTCAATAGCATGCTTCACAGGCTAAAGGACTGATGCAGGTCATAATAAAATATTTCCTATAATTTCTTAAATACTGTGAATTTTTTCATTGTGTTTTCACAAAAACATTAACTTGAGTACATAACCATTTGAGTAAATAGTCAATTCATGGCAGAGAACTATATTTTCAGCTTTATACAGACTCAGAGGCATACATTTTGCCTTCACGTATGTCAACTTAAAATTTGAAGCCAAATCCTTCCAACAACTTCAGATTAATGCTGCTCTTTACCATCAGTAACAAGCTCAGATTCTGGAATACTGACAAAGTTTTAGCTCTTCATAGTGCCCCCTAATATTTTTGAAATATACTGCAGTAGCTGATCCTTCACACCAAATGTTTCCAAGCACCGCGTCTAAAAGCTGCATCAAAAATCTGCAACTTATCCATTTAGCCACACTGAAGAATGTTTTCAGAGCAATTTTTCACAGTACCCCAAGGAAAATAGCATTTCTCAGACAATACTCAAATTAGCCAGAAACTCTTAGTCCTTAAAATATGAGGATCTCCAGTTTAAAAGACAACCAAGCTGGAGCACACTGATGTCTTAAAAAGTCCAGCTGCAGGTGACCTTAAAAAGCTCCAAAATATTTTGGCCAAGCATGAAAGACTAGATTTACCATAGTATTAGTCTGCACTCTATAGGGTAGACAGGATTTAATCTAACAGCATGTTCAACCATTGAGCTGAATAGCTGCAAATTTACTTCTAAACTCACTGATTTGAGCATCATAGCAGTTATAGTTGGCTCTAAATTCCACAGCTGAGATTACCAGGCTGCAACGTTCACTGTCACAGAAGGAAATATTAAATCAAACCAAGCAGTTAATTTGACTCGGGAGCCAAAGACCTTGCTAGAAGTCACAACCCCCAAATTCCTTCGTTCGAGCCGAGGTTTCCGCAGGATAGTTTTTCTATCTGCGCCATCTACTGGCCGAATCCCATAACTATTATCAATCGATTTCCCCCGACACACCAATTTTGATACTTCAATGATTCTCAGTCATCAAACAACCCTTGAAAGATGACAGATAATTTCTGTGAAGTTCATAAAAAGCAATAAGAAAAGGAAATCTATTTTCAGGCTTAAATCAGCTGTTAGTATGCTTTCACCTCAACTGCAAAAGGGTACCTGAATGAAAGAAAACTGAAATCACTTAGTTCTGATATTAAAATAGTAGTGCTTCCTAACCATAGCCGCTGCCCTCAACTCCAACAAACAAAGAAAATAAAGGAAAATATTAAAAAGAATAGTGCATGATTAGTGGAAAATACTATCATTTTTATTTTGCTTTTTCATGCATTTAAAGATTTTAAGTCATATTCATACTAAATCAGACAAAATAAAAACAAGCAAATAAGTCCTCTGTATACCACTGAGCTGATAAACATCAATCTGTACATACATGGTATCAGTAACACCAGTGACTAATGACTGGAGCTTCATAGCAGAAACAGATCATTGGTAGGTTTTCCCCAAACAAAACACTATTTGTTTCCTACTACCTTGCTGATTAAAAAAAAAAAACCAAAAAAAGAGTTTCAACTCAATCTGTCTTAAAATGTATAGCAACAAGAACAGAAAAAATTATGCAGTTCATCTTCAGGAAAAGTCACTGAACACAGTAGGCTTCTTCTTTCATCTTTATCAGGTCATTTACACCCATATCTGTCCTTGGCTGTATTTTAATGGGCTCAAAGTCTTCCCTCACTCTTGCCTGTAGTGTCCCTGCCGTTCTTGATTGGAAAAAAACCCCAAAACACTAGAGCAGTTCTCTGCCTGCCTCTCTCTGACACATCACAAGATCTCATCACTTCTACTTGGAAGGGACATTAGTTCAAAATAGACAGCTTTAGAAACAAAGTGAAGCTTCTCAAAATAAAGAAACTCACAGAGAATTTAAGATACATTACTAGAAAGCAATCATACATCTTTCATGTATCTAAGAGTTTGGTTTCTATTTTCAAGAGAGCAAAAGACATGGTTCAGCTGGATAGCATCAACAGAACCATTACGTTTTTTGGTACTAGAAGAAATATAAGGATCTGTCAATTCAGTGAAACACATGGTCATATGCAACATCTTTGGTAGTCTTCTCTAACTCCTAACTAGAACCACCCTTAGGCAGTATAAATTAACACAAAATGGCTCTGTCAAGTGCACAAAGACACTTTCCTGCATCTAAAATGAGGGACCAAGAAATACTTCTGAACTTACAGTAGAGATCCACACTGTAACTGTACAGGTCTGTAAGAGAAGAAGATCTGGAGGGGGTTCAATGCTCCCTCACCTTTGAGCCTCAATTTTCTTATGATGAGAAGCATGGAGAAGAGGTACCATATGCTCTGGCCCAGTCCTTGATCTGGAGTAGTCTGGGTCAGAACACACCACAAGACAAGACATTGTGCAGTTGCACTGTTGCACAAGGATATGCAGGGAGGAGAACAGAGTCACACCACCCAGAAAGATCACACAGCTGTTTGCTGGCACACAGAAAATGCTGGATTATGAAGGTCAGCGTGCTGCATTGCTTCCTTGTTAGCTACCTAGAGAAAGCCTTGTGAATACTTTCCTCAGTCTCCCACAAGGCATCCATACCAGCAGCTGATCACAGGGACCAGAACTTGGCTCATGTTAAAGGGACAAAATATAACGCTAATATGCAGATGCAAAGAGAAGCTAGTCCAGGCCATCCATAAGAGCTCAAATTTTAAAATGGTTGCATCTTCCTCTGCCATTTTGGCCACTGATCCAAGCAAAATACAAAGTTAAATAAATTACCGGCCCTATTCAGGAAGGCAACGTCCATATTCCTCAAGATCTACATTACAAATGGACTGTTTTTACCTCAGAACAAGGGACTAAATAGTCTTCCTACACACACCAATTGCCACTAAATTACCATGAGATCTACTCCAACCCACACAAAAATCTATTTGTATCCTCACTGCAGTTTTGGCAGTACATCAATTACTTTGACAACCCTCACAACTGTAAGAATATGTATAAACCTTGATCCAAAGATGAAATACTGCTTTCATTAGCTTAAAATAACACTAGATAAGCAAACCTGCCAGCCATATTAGAACATTTTGCTGTTCTATTATGTTCTAGGGGAATCATTTCCTCCCTTTTATCTTTGTTTTTCTTGTAGTTTGCAGCAATACACCAGGGAATACAAAAAGCCCAAGCCCTGCAGTGGCCTTCTGGTGGCAGCCATGCTAACTACTCACTCCAAAAGCTTTTATTCAAATTTAGCAGTTTGCAAACATTCCCTGTCCATTTGTTAGGTGAAGGTAAAGTGATGATCTCCTGTTCAGAACAGTTTTAAAAGGCAGATAATTACAGACAGATAATAATAGGTAAAGCCTGTACCCTACCATCATGCCTGAAGAACACCCTGCTGATCTGTAAAGAGACAGGAATCAGCGTCACAAAGATGCTGCCTTGTGAATGTAAAAGGCTCCAGGGGAGCAGGGGAGGCACTACATACCTCTCCATTTTGACTATTAGAGATTCTTTCTGATGCTTCTCTAGTTTGAAATAGTCAATGACTGAATACATGTCCTTGCCCCTCCTACCTGAGCAGCTCAATAATTTCATCCCCCAATGCTATCTTAAGGATTCTCAAAATAATACATGACAAACTACACATTCACTAGTTGACTCTAGGTGCCCGTAGAGTGCAGCTCAGTGTTTGGCTTCACAGTTTCTACCCACTGCCACCTTTTCCAAACTTTCCAGAATTATCCCTACTAGAATCAAAGAGGCTGCTCTGCCACGGTCATAGCCCTGCAGCTCCTACTGTCCTGAAAAGGTTCCCCTTGTTGTAAAGAGCAGCAAACCTTCAGAGCAAAGTGACACACAGCTCTTCAACTCTACAGATTTGGGAACCATCATCTTAAAGGCTGAGGTATGAGTCTTTTATGGTTTCATCTCTGCTTCTTCACCATCCTGTTGTCCAGGTCTTTCTTTTTGCCTGGGGTCTTCAACCGCCTCCCTGCTTCTCCAGCCTTTCATGTTGCCAGAGCTCTTCCCCCCTTCAAAGCAGGCCTGCCTAGAGTATATCATAGCTAACTGGAAAGTGACAAAATCAGAGAGCCAACCAGAAATTGAGGATTACAGAAAGTGGAAATTTTCTCTCTCTGACATTTTCAAACAATCTAATTTGGAAGGCAGTACTGCAAAATAGCATTAAAAATAGTTCATCTCCTTGCTTTTCAATGAATTGTGCATGATTTTAAAAACAAATAAATACAATCTTTAAAAAAGATTTTATACCTCTTTCTATTGATATTACATCTTGAATACTGTAAAAAAATTAATTACTGACACTGCAGTAAGACTGTTAAATACCACCCAGCAAAAACTTTGCAGGAAGTAAATTATCAAAGATTATTTAAGAATAAAAGATAAATGGAATGAAAGAGGGAACAGCAGAAAAGAAGGAAAAAATATTTGCGGCAATTCATGTGATGCAGGAGTATTTCATTATGCAGTTAAAATAGCATTTCCACAATGCAATTATGCCACAGAGTACAAAAGATTTCACTAGAAATTCACAGACTTTGCTTGCTAGGATTGAGCAGACAGAAAGAACTTTTATCTCCATGTACCTTGACACAATATTGCTACACAAGATAACAACTTTGAACTTTTTTAACTAGTTCCAAATGCAACTCAGTACACATTTGGAAATTAGGAACAGGAGGAATGGAATTTTCCCTAAAGTCTTGAAAGAAGAAAACAATTTTGTAAAATTCATCTCCAAGTACAAGAGACATTAACATCTGCATGTTCTCACCTCACCTCCACTGGTCTCAGGAAGAAGATATTCAGTTTTCCTCCTCATAAAAAGATCAAGAGATAAGAAAAGTTATAGAATAGGAAAAAAAATAGTAGATTTAGCTAGACTTAAGTTACACTAAAACTTTAGCAGTCACTCATTATTCTATACAGATGTTCACATTATTACAGCACAATGAGCCTTCTGCCAGTGTCTCTGCCATATTGGTTTCATTAGAACCCAACATCCATCTTGGATGCGCTCCTATTCCCAATGAGCATTCTTGTCTATTGGAAGGTATCCCTACCCATGGCAAGGGCATTGGAACTAGATTATCTTTAAGGTCTGTTCCAATCCAAACTATTCTATGGTTCTATGAAGGATGAAAATAAACATTAACAGCTGCCTCCTTCATCCGCCAGTCCATCAAAACAAGGCAAGGTTCCAACTGGAGAGAGTTGCACAGATATACTGTAGAGCATATGAAAGCACTAAAGACAGCAGGGCAGCTTTACTTTAGATATTTCCTGTACTGCAGGGTCTACTTCACAATACCGAAGCCTATTTGCAAAATAAAATCCTTAACTTTATAGCTTTTTGAGGGAGTACATGAGTTTCGAAACCTCCCTCCTTGGCTCTTTTTCCTTTCCCTACTAAAATAAATCAACAGAAACTAACTTAAGGCTAAACTAGTTGGGGGCTAGGGGTGGGGGTCTGCAATTCTACTAGATTGTCATTTGCATTCATCTCTAACTTTCTTTGAATACATAGGTATACATTTATATATGTGTATTTTCCTGTATGGGTGCAACAGTCCAATTTTTGTGAGGACTCTAGAGAAGACTCAATGTTTTCTAGGACCTACCACTCACAGAGATCCTAGCAACCACCTAGAGTTTCTAAACAAGTGGATAATACAATTATAAAAACACTACTTCTATACAAAAGTTTTCAAAGTCAGTTTTCAAATCAGTTAAATCTAATTTAACATTGTTCC
The DNA here is from genome assembly GCA_013398115.1 of Falcunculus frontatus. Lineage (NCBI taxonomy): Eukaryota > Metazoa > Chordata > Aves > Passeriformes > Falcunculus > Falcunculus frontatus. Next base: position 4,350,499 of record VZRV01002758.1, on the reverse strand, counting down.
TATCACGTTCACGGCTGTCCTTGTACGTCTACCATCCTCTTCAGTTATGTAAACACACTAGCAGAAAAGCACCTTCCACTGGGAATATTATAGTAACAGTTTCTTCAATTCTCAGTTTGTACAGAAATTTCAAACAGCCATAGCTGATATATGTTTTCAGTGATAACCAATGAAAAGCCTTGAGCTCAAAATTCTCCAAAGAAAAAAGCTCCTGTGCCCTGTTAAGGGATTGTACAGCAGAAACAGAATTACTCCCATGAAGTGCAAGCTTTACCACTTCTAACATGTAGTCTTATGTCCTCCTCCTCCTCCCATCCCTAGGCCTGTTTGCTCCTTGCCATGTTAGCATGTTTCAAATCCAGAGGAATAAAGTAGAAACTCACTTAAGTTATGATCCCCAAATGTTGTAATACAAGTGATCCATATCCAGCCTACAAAACCAGACTGGAACAGCAGTTAACAGTAATTTTAGGACTCTCAAAAATTCACATTACAAGCTGAGAAGCTTATTTAGCACAGTGGTTTTGAGGTTGAAGTACTCTGTCTGCAGGAAGTAGCTGTCCTGACTGGGTACCTCAGCAGCTTAAAATACCCTGAATCTGTGTCAGTTTGTGGAAACTAAAAAATAAAAAAAAAAAAAAACCTGGGAAATTTCTATTGCTTTTGCACTGTTAATCAAGTGTTAAGCCTTTGTAAAACCAGTCTACAGCTTTATTTGCGCTAAAGTGGTGCCACAATCAGATACAGCTCTGAGAGGAAGATGAGCTACTAGCCAGCATCCATCATGGATGACAGTACAAAGTGCTGCCAATAGCGGCCAGTGCAGTGCTCAGCGTGCTCTTGGAGTGTCCCCAGGACACTTCATGCCAGGGCCCAGTACAGAACTGCAGCAGTCTATTGCAGCAGCTCTGATTGTGCATTATGTTTTGGAGCAATATAACTTCCATGCAGATACCTTTTCCTATCATGCCAGAGAAAGGAAGAAGAATATGATGCAGCAATGGATGCACAAACTCTACTACAGTAAGAAAGAGCAGATGGGGAGCAGCTTTCCTGATAACAGCTTTCCTGACAACAGTAAACCTGTTCGGGAAAGGCTCTCACAGTAAGTGTAATTTGGCCAATACACCACAAGTGGCTGTCCTCTCCTAGCTAATCCGGAGACACATCGACCAACAAAAAAATTTTCCAAGGTTTAGGAAGATGAATGGTAGCAAAGCAAGCATGGGACACGTAGTAGTAATTAACCATGGTGAGCAATATCCTTTCCTCTTCACTCATTAAATCATTAATTCAGATATCTTTGCCCAAGGAGCAGAAGCAGAGTATAAGCAACATACAGAGCTCTTTTCTGCTAAAAGTTGTCAAATTTCAAATAACATATTTGAAATACCAATGATCTTAGAATAATGCAGATCATTGAATTAATTATTAGATGTCTGAATGTTTCAGAAGCTATTAAGAAAGCAAAAGACTCTTCCACAACTAAGCTTTCAATAAGCTTTGAAACAAGTTCCAAAATCATTAATACACGGGAAATTTACATATGCTCAATCATTCCTATTCAATTACTCAGAATTCAGGAGCTGCATCAAGAAAAAAAAATCTCCAGCAGGAAAACTCCTCAGCAAAACTCTGTGCATGGTTTTGATCTGCATGCTCTACTTGTTTGGATTTCTGGGTGGCAAGTACAGCACTTAGGTCACACTATACAGCAAGTTCTCTAAGTCAGAGTGATGCCCAATGAATTTTTCAGTAAAAGTCTATGAATTCCTTAAAAAACAAATGCAGATAAACATTAATGCCTCCCACTAAGAAAGCACTAGTGTTTTGCAGTCAAAGAAAATTGGCTGCACCATGAAAGATTAATTTTATGTACTTGCAGTGCCTTCTGCAGGTATTGTAGATTTGAAACATTGATATTCAGTTGGAAGCAATTTGACAAGTCATGAGAAGGCAAAAAAGGAGCCATAAACCAAGCACTGCAATCTGTTGATAAAATGGATAATAGCTGCTCTGCTAGATATTAATAAACTTAGCAGCCCATTAGCAGACCATCTTTCATCCAAAGGATCTTCAGTCAGCCACAGGCAAACTGTAATCCACACCTCTGTATCAAACTGTACACACAAATCATACATGCATACGTGCACACCCCTCTTTCATTAAATTACAACAGCAGAAACAGCCACCAGTATAGCAAATGCTTCATGGCATTAAGCATTAACGGCACTCTTTTCTTGCATAGTGAATCCAGAGACTTTCTTCAGCAGCAGCCATTCACCCCACACTCACTCAGCAGGATGAGAGCCCTGCTGTTTAAATGGCTTAGAGTGAGTCAGAAAATAATCTGTCCGGTTACAGTTCTGCTCCAAATATAGCACCAGGCTCATTCCCAAACATTTCAGCAAGAGATGCGCCAGGTGTCTTCCAAGTCTCATCTGCATCAAAAAGCCATAACTAATTGGTATTTATCATATTCATTTCATTTAGTTCCAGCTGCAGGGAGAGACAGAGCAAACCAAGGAGAGACAGTTCCACCCAGCAGCACCATTCTCTCTGACTTCAGGAGGGCCCCGGTATCTTAATAGATACAGGGGACTCTGCGAGTCAGTAAAGTAAGGAATTTACTTACTGTATTATTTCAGCTGTAAAGGTCCAATTTAATCTTACCTGTCTAGAACACGGCTCCATTCAAGTCTTCTCAGTCCTTTCCACTAAATTAGATACAATTACTGTCTCACCCCATAGAAGTATCACAAATCCAGCATTTTAACACTTTAAAGGTCTTCCACATGGCTTCGAACAAATCTAATGAGGTTATGTGTCAGAGCACTTGATTTTTATTACTTTATTTTTTTTAATTCACTATTTAAAAGCTTGTGAGTATATTTAGATACTTGGGCAAGAAAAGACCAGACGACATTTGAAAAATGGGCTTACCAGAGGAAACACTGAAATGGCAGTCAGTGAACATGACACTGAAAAGAAATATTTTCAAAACCAGATTCCTGCAAGTCAGAATTAATGGTTGAAATCATCTACAAATAAATGACTAAGCTCTCCCCTGAAGCAAGGCTACATCAAGAAACCAAGAGGTGGGAGTGCATTCTAGGGTGAAGAAAAAGATTTGCAAGTTTTCTGGGTTTTGTAATAGATATAGAGATACTGAAAACATTTATCAAGTGTAGAACCTAATCAAAGATCTGTTGTCAGACCTTTGCTCTCTGAGCAATCAGAATAAACCAAATGTAGCAACCAAAAAGTTCTCCTGAATTCACTTCATTCCAGTTACGCTCTTCTCTTTCTTTTATGACAGTATATCACTGAAAGTTTTCCAAGAAAAATCTTAAGAAAGGACTAGCTGACAAAAACAAAAGACCTGCATTGCTGTAAATCAATACATAAAACTTATTGAAATCCAAGCTCAAGGTGTACAGAAGTCTCAACTTTCGCATCTATGAGGACTGAAAATACATAAAAGTAGATAAGGCATAAACTTAGGCACAAAATCAGATAGTTCTACATTCAAATCAGCAAACCCTCTGTAATTTATTGAGACCAGATACAAGAGCTTTAAAAAAAAAAAAAAAA